>ML369977.1:0-105809 GCA_005239525.1 Nicotiana knightiana | reverse complement strand
AGGTACCTCGTGAGATCTCCTTGCACATTTATTTTGGGACTACGAGACCGTATATCGGGAGATCCCCAGTTGTTTATTTTCATGTGTTGAACTGTTATTTGTTGTATTTCCTTTTGCTTAATTTTAGTCTATTATTGCATTGTGTATCTTCTGCTTCATGTATTATTTACCAGAGGGCCTAACCTGACCTCGTCACTACTCGACCGAGGTTAGTCTTGGCACTTACTAGGTACCCTTGTGGTGTACTCATGCTACTCTTATGCACATGTTTTCGTGTGCAGATCCGGGTACATCTTTCCATCCTCATCATTAGTCGTACACTACTGCTGCTACGGAGACTTCGAAATACATCTGCCGCATCCGTAGACGTAGGAGTCCCCCTATTTTCCCTTTTGTGTAGTTCTTCTTCTACTACATCCAGAATAATATTGTATAGAACTTATAGTAATTTCGTAGAAGCTTGTGACTTATGATGTTCCGGGTCTTGGGAAAGTTTTTTTCATGTATTTTGTTGAGAGTTGTTATTTTATATGCCGAGCAGCATATTACACCCCATGTTTTCATACGTTGAAATACGCCATAAGTAAATTGATGGAATGAGATATTACATCCCACATTTTCGTATGTTAAGGTTTCGTCGTAAGTTAATCGACGTAAGTTCAGGAATTAGATTATTTTGAGATTGTAAGAATTATTCTATATCAAATAAGTGATGAGTAAATTCGTGAAGGAGAGAGAGTAAGCAAATCAAAGAAAATGTGTTTCGTCGAAGTTTGGCATTTTGGGGTTAAAATACAGTCCGAGCTGTAATACCCGATATTTATGGACTAGTACCATACAAGGTATCATATGACTGTGATAGTATGATTATAAAGTATATTAAAATGAGTAGTATTTTAGGTAATTTGAGATAATTCTTAATTATGCGGGTAATTGATTAATTACCGAGTAGCGGGATACTACCTAATTGATTATTGGATAAAGTTTAAATTCCCCAACAAAGGGATTACGTGGCATCAAGCCACTTTCCAAACAAGTGACTCTTAGCCAGTTTGGATTATGTGGCAACCTAACATGATAATTAAATGACAACTCCATCTCACATTTTGATTAACAAGACTTGTAGAAGTAATTTGAATAAAAAAAGCCTTCATATCAGAACGTAGCAACACATCATTTTTTTTAATACAACACTTCATTCTCTATATTTTGTATACATTCCTACAATTGGAATCTTAACCATTCCTACAATCAAGAATGTTAGCCATGAAAATCATAACGTAGCCATTCTTCAAGTTTTCAACAAAAACTTCTTGCAACCAAGCGATTCCAACGAGAGTTATTAGGAACGTAAAATTTTGCGGTTCTAAAGTAGTACGGTGCAACCTTTTCCAAGAATATCATACGGATTCTTTTCTAATCCAGGTATGTTAAGGCTAAGCTCTTCCTTCATTTTCTATGATCTCATAACTACACAAGTTTGATAACGAGGCATAAAGAAAAATTCATGTCCCAGAATTTACGTATATTTTCCTAGTTTTGTAAGTTATAATATTCTCCTTATCGGGACCTGATATTCAATTTTCCTTCTCCAGTCAAGAGAGCAGATAGCCTATATATACAATATTATGGTATTATCATTACTATCGAGCTATAATCGATGGGCAGGCGCCTATTAGGCAACCTCTGATGAGATGGTAAGTTATATACCGAGCCTACTGTGGCCGAGCGCCTATGAGCGAGCCTACTACGATAGAGAAGCTATATATATATATATACCGAGCCTTATAGGGCCGGATAGCTATTTTACTTACTATATTGAGAGAGTTGAGTCAGTATCAGCAGGTAAGCATATCTTTATATTATCTTTGACTTCTAGTTACTTTCAGTTATTATATTATCAGTTCAGTTTCAACTTTCAGTATATTGCCTTACATACTCGTTACATTATTTTGTACTGACGTCCCTTTTCTGGGGGCGCTGCATTTCATGCGTGCATGTTCGAACAGACATACAGGTAGACCTCCTCATTAAGTGTTGCCCGAGTTCAGCTTGATCGGTATGCTCCTTGCCTTTTGGAGTTGGCAGGTATAGAGCTTTATGTACATCTTGTGTATATATGTATATATGTTATGAGTAGCTCGAGGAGCTGTTCCAATCACAGTATATCCACCAGTAGAGGCTTGTAGACATATCTTGTCAGTTAGTGGAGTATGTTGGGCTGGTAGGTCTTTTATGTATATTTTGTTGGTTTGCCAGATTTAGTAGTTATGACGGTCTTGTCGGTCCAGCTTTATATTGATATTTAGTCAGCATTTCAGTTGTCTTGCAATGCGGCCCATGGCCAAAGTATGACATCACATGTTCAGATTTCCTTAGTCGCAAGTTGGTACGCAAGGTTAGGTGAGGCACTGGGTGCCAGTCTCGTCCCCCAGGTTCGGGGCGTGACAAAAGTGGTATCACAGCAGTTCTATCCTAGGGAGTCTACAAGTCGTGTCTAGTAGAGTCTTGTTTATGGGTGTGTCGTGCACCACACTTATAAGTAGGAGGCTACAGGGCATTTAGGACTGTCACTCTTTCTTCTTACTCTAGATCGTGTGGTAGAGCTCACTTATAAGAATTCAAATCCCAAACTTCTATTCATAATAAGACGATGCCTACATTAAGAAAGACGATCGATAAAAGATATAACTGTGGAAGTGTTGAGAGGAATTCGATTTTGTATCTTGCTTATGATGAGTAAATGAGAGATCTTCAGCAAATCATGCATGTACTAAAAGGTGTACGGTTCTTGATAAGGAGATTTTAGGAAAGAATACAGATCCACTCTTACGGTAAAAAGGAATAATGGAATCAGAAGTTAGACACGACTTGTAGCAAGTAAAAGAAGCAAGGTGAAGAAGGGTATGAGGTACCCAGTTAATAAACATTATCATTATTTACCATTCAGGAAGGGAGATATAAGCATTTTGAATTACCTTCAACAGTAATAGATTTACGTACAATCGGCCACACCTATATCGGTCATGCCCTATGGGAGCTAACGCATACGGTTTTAGAGGAATAAAAATCAGTATGGATTGGTGAACAAGATGAACTAAACATGAATTAGGAATTGAGTAATTTGATAATAGTCAACATCAGGAGAATTTTAGATTGCAATCCGGCAATAATAGAATGGACAACAGAAAAAGGTCCATGATGAATTCAAAAAATGGTCATTCAGGGAGACGCTTCCCTAAAGCAAGTAATATGAGCAAAGTTAAGCTTAAGGGATTGTGTGTGCCAGTTATGCTAAGTGTCACCATCGCGAGTGAGGAATTTTGTTATCCTTGGTACAAAAGGATTACCGCAAGGCTAGTAAGGGTTATTGATGATGTCAAAGGACGCCAAAGATAAAGATAAAAAACATCTATAGACAGGTCATCATAGCTCCAAGTCTTAGTATTCCCCTAAAGGGCGGAGTATGGAATGATAAAGGAAGAATGCGATAAAATTAATAAAGGGATGAGATTGCACATATCCAAATGTTACAGATATGCTATGATTCTAGAACGTACTGTAAGCATGACGTCCAAAAAAAGGAAGTAAGGGTTCTTGCCCGGGATGTTGTTGATAGATAAGTTAAGGCAAGGAAATAACCCAAGAAAGATTACATGAAATATGGATATGAGAATGGGTCGACGAGTAATTAGTAGTTGAAGAAAATCTCCCCTTCCTTGAGAAATGGAACTTTGCACGTGAGTAAATTTTGCTCACTTTCCTTTTTGTTTTTTGTTTTCGATAAACTATCAGTACCGTGACTGTTTCTTTTCCATTTGCAGTAACCATATGAACCACCGAGAATGTCTCCGGTTTTCGTGATTGGATAGAAAAATTTTTGTTAATCGCTCCTTTAGAAGAGCGTTCTTGGAAGTACCTCTCTTTGAGGTTTGGTTGGAAGGTGAAAATCTATGGTAAGTTAGGGTTTTTCTTTTTACTTCTTCCCTTTTTGAGCTTTTTCTGATCCCTTTCATTTGGTAGGGTTTCTTGCTCGTGGAATTTCTACTACGTCTGTGTCCGATTCAAAGCTGTCCTTGGCTAAGGCTCAGGAAATCATTGTTGGCTCCTCCTCATCGAAAAGGAAGGAAAGTGGGTCCCGGACCTTGGAGGATGAAGAGGAACAAGAGGAGGCTTCACTGATTCATAGGTCACGTAGGAGGAGGGTCATCTTTGACGATGAATCTGCGCCCGTTGTTGATCCTCCCGTACCTGAATCAGAGCATTCCGCTCCTGAAGATACAACTTCCTCTCATGTTCGTGAGTCCATTGATCACGAGTTCCAGCAAGGTTTTGGTACAATTTCCGATGAAGCTCCTCTTTCTATTTTCCCTCTGCCTGCTCCTGCTTTCATTTATTGCTCCCGTTACTAATTCTACTCCTCAGCCTACTCCGCCCCCCACTTTCGTGCCTTCTGCTGTTGAAGTAGGGTCTTCCAGCAGGGGATGATGAAGAAAGTTATGATAGATGTTCCTGCGGGAGGCAGCCTCTTGAAAAAGTCGGTCCAGGCTGATGTATTCTTATATCCCTTGATAGGCCTGGTTAAGAAGTCTAAGCTGGAAAGTCATAGCTCCTTAACTTGGATGAACAAGATTGTGCACTCGTCCTTAAAGGTAAAACTTGTTCCTTCTTCATATGTATGTATTATACTTTATTTTACCATATCTAACTTATCATTTTTTGCAGATCAACCGTATAGTCACAAAATTGATGAAGAGAGTCGTTCAAATGGAACAATCAGCAAATGACTTCCATACCGAGGCTGACAATTGGAAGGAGCAGTACGAGAGTCTACATCTTTATATGAAGACAATGGAGGAGGAGAAATGTACCTTGGAACAGCAGATTAGAGTTATTGCAGCAGAACTGGCCATAGAAAAGGCGTGTTCAAATCAGTCATGTAAGGATAAAAGCATCTTGGAGTCTTCCTTTGCGGAGAAGCTTCCCATGCCACCGAAGAGATTAGGAGCCTGAAGGCTTTGTTGGATCAGAAGGAGGCATACTCTGGTGAACTTGTACAATTTCTCACCCATGCCCAAGAAGACCTCCGTAAATCTTCGGATAAGGTCCAGTTTCTGGAAAGAACTCTTGCTCCTTTGCAGGCTTCTCATGATGCTGTCGTGGCTGAGAGGGATGAGCTAAGAGCCGATGCTAAACAATGGGAGAAAGACTACGAGGATCTTGAGGAAAAAGCAATTGTCGATGTTAGTTGGGCTTATTTGAATGCCCGACTTGACACAATAACAGAAATGGGCCAAGAGAATTTTGACGTGGAAGCTGAAAGGCAAAACCAAAGAGACGATTGAAAAGTCTCGGCAGAGTCATAATTTCTCATCACCTGAAGTTGAAGTCCCTGATGAAGCTGCTGCACAAGCCTCGCCATCTCAAGCCGCTCCTCCTGCCAGCGAAAATAACCCCCCCATCTAGTGAAACAGTTTATGGAACTTGGTCCCTTTTTTTTTATTTGGAACAATTGGTGGTTACCACCGATCCTATTGGGGGTAAGGTTCGGTCCTTTGTAAGTCCCCAGCTGAGAACTTAGGGGAAACTTTTGTATAAACAATTTAGGCTTAGACTAAGTTAATACTTAGTTTTTTGCCACTACATATTGATAGTATTATCGGCATGACTTTTGATTCCTTTGAGTTTTTGTTTTCACTCTTAAATCATTGCATGCTTTCTTTTTGAGGTTTTTGGTTTACCTCTGAGTTTTTGATTTTGCATTTTTAAAAAAGTGCTTAGATTTTTCGTACCTTTTCGTAATAGGAACGACTTATAAAATAGGGCCCTTTTTTGATCGACACTTAATGAAGAAGGCGTCTCAACTCCATAATAGTGTAAATGTTCAAAAGACAGATAGGAATTTCACATGTTTTTCATTGACAATGTTTTTTAAGAAAGTTTTTCTATTGTCTCGAACTTTTGCAACATTTACATGTGTTTGTGTATCATCCATAACTCCTTTGCAACTGTTTTTGTTACAACAAATTAGGTATAAACTTGTACTCGTAACTGTTTTTCGTTTGTAACAGCTTTTTCGAATTAATACATGTGTATAACTGTTTTCATTTTATAACAGTTTTTTTGAATAAATATACGGGTATGAATATTTACCCGTAACTGTTTTTGTTTACAACAATTTTTAAATAAATACAAGGATAATACTTTTCTCATCCGTAACTATTTTTATTTACAACAGTTTTTGAATGAATACAAGGATATGCATTTTTATCCGTATCTAATATTCTGCCCTTAACCTAAAAATTCGTTTACATTTACGAATATGTTTTTTGAAGGTTTTTGAATCAGGCTTTGTATTTTTTGTCTTTGGCTCTTTGATTTTGCTCATAGTACTTGACTTGTTGAGAAGATGGATCTTCAGGCTTGAGCTTTGACTTTTTGATAGTATTCTTTGCTTCCTCTTTGCCTTTCATATTGTATAGTCCCCCAAGTGTTTGAGCTTTGAAGAATGAAATCTCGAGCACTTGACTATTCCTTCCTTCTGGTCCTTTTCCCTGAAAAGGAAAAACATACGGGACTCGAAGGTATATAGTTTAGATGATGACTGCTTAATCCTTTAAAAATGTCCATCAGAAAGTTGTAACCCTACACCGGGAATTTAGTTACTTTCTCGTGTCTATACAAGTCTAATATCATCATCTGATGATGTGTTAGCTTTTTGCCTATCATCTAAAATGGTTAGTATAACTTTAGTTGTACAAAAGTAAAATCGAACTTAATGATACATGTCTGGGGATATTCCCTTTACTTCAGAAGAAATACTTCTTCAGATGAACAGCATTCCAACTGGTTGGTAAGATTCTGTCATCCATAATTTTTAGTTCGAAAGCGTCTTTTCCAGCAATGCCACGGACTTTGTAGGGCCCTTCCCAGTTTGGATTTAGCTCTCCTGCACCAGCTTCCTTTGTTGATTGGAAGACTTTTTTAAGGACGAAGTCCCGAATTTTGAAATATCTGAGTTGAGCTTTTTTGTTGTAATATCTCTCCATAATTTGTTTTTGGGCTGCCATACGTATTAATGCAGCTTCTCTCCTTTGGTCGAGCAAATCCAGATTTGTCCTTAGCTCATCGTTGTTTGTTTCTTCCGTTGTCGTTGTAAATCTTGTGCTTGGTTCGCCGATTTCCACTGGTACTAATGTTTCTGAACCGTAGACAAGCTCGAATGGATCCCATGGCTACTTTTGCAGTAGTTTTTTAAGCCCATAATGCTGCCGGTAGCTCGTCAGGCCAGTTTCCCTTGGCTTTTTCCAACCGTTTCTTTAGGTTGTTGACAACGGCTTTGTTTGTTGACTCGGCTTGCCCATTATCCATGGGGTGATATGGTGATGAAGTGATTCTCTTGATTTGCCAGCTTTCGAAGAATTCTGTGATTTGTGAGCCTATGAATTGTGGGCCATTGTCATGTACGATCTCCTTTGGTATTCCAAAGCGACATACTATGTGTCGCCATATGAAGCTTTTCACTTCTTTCTCTCGCACCTGTTTAAAAGTGTCTGCCTCTACCCATTTTGTGAAATAATCAGTTAATACAAGTAGCAATCGTACCTTTCCTTTAGATGGGGGATGGGGTCCCACTATATCCATGCCTCATTTCATGAATGGCCATGATGACAACACTGGGTGGAGTAATTCTGCTGGCCGGTGCATATTGTTGGCATATCGCTGACATTTTTCGCATTTAGCTACGAAGCTCTCAACATCTTCCTCCATTTTAGGCCAATAGTACCCTGCTCTGATTAGGGTTTTGACTAAGTATCTTGCTCCTGCATGGTTTTCATAGTGTCCTTCGTGTACTTCTTTCATCACGTACTCCATTTGATTGGGTACAAGGCACTTTGCTAGGGGCCCTCCAAACATTTTACGGTATAAAGTTTCACGAACTAGGCAGTACCGCACAGCTTTCTAGCAAAGTTCTTGAGCTGCTTTTCTATCTTCAGGCACAGTATCGTTCTGCAAAAGATTTACAATTTCTTTTCTCAAATCCCAGGTTAAATTGTTAAATGTTACCTCATTTTTCTCTTGGTCGATTGCTGAATGAAATAGGTGTATGATAATTGCATTGTCTTTATTTGTTACATCGGCAACTGCTGCGATGTTAGCTAATGCATCTGCTTCTGCATTTTCCTCTCTGGGTATTTACGTAACTTTCCATGACTGGAATTTCCTTGCTAGGTCTTATGCCTTTTTCAGATATTGTTGCATCCGAGCCTCTCTTGCGGTATAAGTCCCCTGCATCTGGTTTACCGCCAGTTGAGAGTCACTTTTGATCACGATTTGCTCAATTGAGAGTTCTCGTGCCAGTTCAAGCCCTGCAATGACAACTTCAAACTTTGTTTCATTATTAGTTATGGGATAACATTTAATGGCTTGTCGTATCTTTTCATCCGCATGTGATATTAAAACAATTCCCAAGCCGGCTCCTTTTATGTTAGAAGAGCCGTTAGTAAGTAGGGTCCAAATTCCTGGGTTAGCCCCATTGAAGAGTTGTAACTCTTTTTCCACTTTAGGGATTATGCTAGTATTAAAATCAACGACGAAATCAGCTAAAATCTGAGACTTTATTGCAGTCCTAGGCTGATATATTATGGCATGTTCGCTTAATTCTATTGCCCATTTAGCTAATCTTCCTGATAACTCTTATTTATGCAAAAAATTTCTTAGTGGATACGAGGTCACAACAGTGATTGCGTGACATTGAAAGTATGGTCTCAACTTTCTAGCTGCCATGATTAGAGCTAAGGATAATTTTTTTAGATGAGGATATCTAGTTTCAGTATCTAATAAAGACTTGATTACATAATAAATCGGATATTGTTTACCTCCGTCTTCTCTTACCAGTACTTCACTTACGGCAATTTCTTCTACAACATGATTGATATACAACCTCTCCCCCTCTTTTGGTGTAGACAGCAGCAGGGGTTTTGATAGATAGGCCTTCAAATATTTGAGAGCCTGTTGACATTCTTCAGTCTGTTCAAACTGATTCTGCTTTTTTAGAACTGAAAAGAATTTAAAACTCTTCTTCGAAGACCTGGAGATAAATCTTCCTAAGGCAACAATTCTTCCTGTTAGTTTTTGAACTTCTTTTTTGCTCGTAAGTATATCAGGTATTTCATCAATAGATTTAATCTGAGCGGGGTTTACTTCTATACCCCTATTTGATACAAGAAAACCCAAAAACTTACCTGATTCAACGACAAATGCACATTTTTCTGGATTTAGTTTCATATTATACATGCGTAGGATTTCGAAGGTGATTGAAAGATGATGGAAATGATCTTCCGTTTTGAGTTGATTTTACCAGCATGTCATCAATGTATACTTCCATTGTTTTCCCCAGATGTTCCTGGAACATCCTGGTCACTAGCCTTTGATACGTGGCTCCAGCATTTTTCAGGCCAAAAGGCATGACTTTGTAACAATAAGCCCTCCTGTTTGTAATAAAGGAAGTTTTTTCCTCGTATGAGGGATCCATTTTTATCTGATTATAACCAGAATATGCATCTAGAAAGCTCAACAATTCATGACATGCAGTGGCATCAATCATATGATCTATGTGTGGTAATGGAAATGAGTCTTTGGGACATGCTTTATTCAAATCTATGTAATCTACGCATATTCTCCATTTACCATTCTTCTTGGGTACCACAATAGTATTAGCTAACCAATTAGGATATTTTACCTCGCGTATTGAACCAATTTTCAAGAGTTTTTGTATCTCTTGATCAATCACTTGGTTCTTGAATGGTCCTTGCTTTATTTTCTTTTGCTTGACAGGCACGAAGGATGGATCTTCATTTAGTTTATGAGTCATCATTTCCGGAGGTATACCTCTCATGTCTGAATGGGACCAAGCAAAACAATCTGAGTTAGCTTTGAAATATTCGATTAAATTAACTCTTCTTGCGGGTCTTAGCCTCGTGCCTATATGAACTTTTTTCTCAGGCTCCTGCTCGAACAGTGGGATAGCTTCGAGCTCCTCAATAGTTGTTTTAATATGCTCGTCTTCTGCTAGCTCCTGAATGACATCAGGTCTGGAATCCATGTCCATATGTGTTGATGTTGCCTCTGTGGTGATTTGGTTCACTTTCTCGTGGCTTCCTTCTTCCTTACCTATTTGGGTTCCAATTTATTATTTCGTACCTAATTGGGTGATTCCCCCGTCTTTTGACTCTTCCGCTACCTATTTTTTATTTGAGTGTACTGCTGAATTTATATTCCTTGAGGTTTGCTGATCGCCTCGAATCTGTTGAATTCCCCATTTGGAAGGGAATTTTATTACTTGGTGTAAAGTAGATGGTATTGCTTCCATGTCATGGATCCATAGTCTCCCCATGATTACATTGTAAGCCATATCGGTGTCAATGACTTGAAATTTGTATTTTTTATTACTCCTTCAGAGCGTCGTTATGATGAAGCAGCAATCCGTTTCCATCTGCATTGTCGAACATTATATTTTCTGCTTCCATGTCTTCATGAATCCGCTTCCCGTGTGTAATTGTGAATTTTGTTTTTCTTTTGCAGACTACTCCGTTCACCTCCTCTCCTCCATGTATCACATTCATTGTTCTCTTTGGAGATGGTGCTTTCGGGGGCTCTTGCATGTTCTTCATATATGCATGTTTGCCTTTTTCACTAAACAATTTTATTAGATAGCCTTGTTTTAATAATTGTTCTACCTCACCTTGCAATAATCTACAATCTGATGTTCTGTGTCCATGATCGTTATGGAATTCGCACCAGAAGTCTGGATTCCTTCTGTTTGGATTCGATCTCATTTCGTTGGGCCATCTAACTTTATCACCAATGTTTCTCAGTACGGTAATTAATTCAGAAGTACTTACATTGAAGTTGTAGCCTCCGACTCTTGCATTACATCTGTTGCGTTACTCCCGATCTTTTCTAGATCTTGAGGAGGATGAGTTCGTATTTCTAGTTGACGGTCTATATTCCGACCGTGTGTTTTCATACCTGGAATGAGATTCTCGTCCTGAAGGTCCCATATATGGATCGTACCTGTTCTTACCTGTTCTCCTTTCTAGTTCGGAGCGTCTAGAACTGGCTCTATCTTCAGCTTTTGATTGAGCAATGGTGTCTTCTTCTATTCGTAGCTTGGTACTGTACATGTTATACACATCGTTCCATGTCGTGGCTGGGAATTCTCTCAAGCTTTCCTTGAGTCTCGTGGCTTCTGAGCTTTTGTTATTTAAGTTGATTGCAAAGGCCATTGCTGCCCAACTGTCAGGTACCCTTGGTAGCTGCATTCTTTCTCGTTGAAACCTGTCTACAAATTCTCGGAGAAACTCTGCATCTCCTTGTTTTATCTTCAATATGTCTTCCATCCTTTTTTTGATTTCTTGTGCACCGGAATGTGCGTTTATAAAAGAATATGCAAGCTCAGCAAAAGAGTCAATAGAATTTTCGGGTGGAAGAGAATACCATGTTAGTGCTCCTTTGGTGAGTGTCTCTCCAAACTTCTTGACTAATACTGATTCAATTTCCTGTTTAGTGAAATCGTTGCCCTTTACTCCATGTTAGTGCTCCTTTGGTGAGTGTCTCTCCGAATTTCTTGACTAGTACTGATTCAATTTCTTGTTTAGTAAGATCGCTGCCCTTTACTCCTGTAGTAAAAGCAGTTACATGATCACGTGGATTAGTTGTCCCGTCGTACATGGGAATGTCAGGCATTTGAATTTCTTGGGAATAGGCAAGGGTTCTACATTTGGCTTCCAAGGTTGTTGAGAATATCTATCAACGTCAATGCCTTTGATAACAGGTGGTACTCTAGGAATTTTCTCGATTCGGTCATTTTATTCCTTCACCTGTTTTTGTAAGGTTAGTAATAAAGAATGTAATTATGGATTACTGGACATACCTGGTCTTGCTTCGAGGGACTCATTTGGAGTGCCTCTACTTCCTGAGTTTGCTAGTCCGTATTGTGGATTTTCCACAGTTGCGGTGTTCATACGAGGAGGTGTAGGTGATGCATCTGGTAGTCCCCTCATGAAAGCGTGTAAGGCTTGAGTCATATATTCACCAACCATTTGTTTTACAGGATCTTGTTCTCCTGTTTTCTCATTTCCATTATGATTATCATTTTGAGTTGTAGATCTCTCTGGGGAATGTTACCTTGAGCCTCGTGGGGAACCTGAAGGTGATGGAATTGGAGTTCCAATCCTTTGTTGGTTGTTGTCGTTGGCGTTCGACATAATTTACAGAATGTTATTTGAGAAAAAACAGAGATTATCAGATTCCCCGTAACGGAACCAATTTGTTTAACCAAACAATTAGATTCTCTGCCAAAGCTATTTTAAGAAGAATACGGGTTTCTGATAACCAAAGAATATGCTAGTAATTATAAGTAAATTCGTAAAGGGAAAGCAGAAAGATGTGTAAAAAGTAAGTATATTTCAATAGTGGTTCAAACGTGTCGTTACAAGTTATATTTTACTCCCTTTTATAGGGAATTTCTTAATATAACGTCTACTCTTTTCAGTGGCTGAGCATTAATGACTAATAAAGGCATTAATGTAACGTAACAATGATTAATCGTAACCGTTGCATGAAGATTATGTAACGTTTGGCTCATTGATTGAAGATCTTCGAATCTGCCCTTTATTTTGCCTTTATTCATTCTGGCCGTGTTTCTTCATCTCATTAATTAGATTAAGATTCCCGTATCTGATTACCTCATGGGTATGTCGTTCCGTTCCTCTTTTCCTCGTTCCTTTTCGTAAAGTCTCGTCCAGTTGTCATGTTTTCATTGCTCCACATGGATTGCTTTGTCATCATAATTGTTACACGTGTGAAGCCTATTTTTACCAATGCAGTTACTCTTAATATAGGAAGTAAGAAGGGATAGTACAACAAACATATTCTATAACGGCCCTACAATAAAGCCTGTTAGAAAAGTACCAGCCTTATAAGAAGTTAGTACGAAGATCCCACCGGATTATGTATGCACTAGAGGTGGAAGTGTTATAAAATAGCTTCAAGTTATGGACGTGAATTATACCTATGTGGAAGGGAGATCATGAAAGAGATAGAAGATACGATGTGAGGTTTTAAGGTATGTAACGTAAATGTGAACAACATATGAGATACTCAAGGGCAAAAGATCGTGAATAGTCCATACTTCGGATAGAAGGTTAGAAGCGTTGGGATTCAGTATCCAGGAATGATAGTGGTAGCATCAGTGGCGTACCTTTCAGCCTATGGTTTCTAAGTATCGAGAGATTTGGCCAAAAGAGTAAAGAGAAGTTAGAGACGGTGTGATGTCTCACTTGATGTCCCAGAATAACATAAGGAAATCTATGGTGCAAACAAGTTGAAGGAAGGTTGCAAATAGTATAAACATGTATAGGTCGCATGCTAAAGTATGGTAGAGTAACAATGTTTTAGGAAGACAGGAGTAAGGATAAGAAAAGGCGAGTGAGAAGGTGACGAGAACGGATAAGTCCTCGGGATTAACCCCATGAAAACAAGAAGAGATGATGGTTTCTCTAATTTATGCAAAGCTCAGTATAGCCTGAATGAACTCAAAGGAGTCCAAGACTAATGGCATTTGGAAGAAATGGAATGCTGCCCTGGTAGTAGAATGAGGGTGTAGTTGTGATGGATAAAGGATGACGTTTGGGCCTTCGATTGAGTAATGACTTGAAGAGGATTTCACGAATTTTTCGGGATTAAATTACCCACATAAGGTGAATTATATTGGGATACTATGAAATATGGTTATGGAAGCATGGTATCGCCCCAGGTGGATCAGTCTAATAATTTCAAATGTTCCCCGATAAGACGTGAACCATAGCGTCAGTATTACATAAAAGGTTAAGTTATCAGGGTACATTATAGATCAATATTGAGGTGAATCAACAATGGATGGATAAAAGTTATAAAGTATGAGATGAGATTAGGCCTTCATTCTTAAGATTAACAGTAATGTAGAAGCATTAAAGGACATAGATTTATACATATTGGATAAGCAATAAAAGTAACCTGCAGTTTGGTAGCAGACCTCAACAACGATAAATCGAAGTAAGAGTTATAGTATAGTATGACCTATCTAGATGATGTAAAGTCACACGGATGTATAACCGGGGCTATAAAACATGATATGGTGATATTCGTGAATTCGATAAAGTACCGATCAAAGAACTTCAGTATACCTATAGATGCCCAGAGAGACATCTTATTAACCTCTGTATATGTTTACAAAGTAAGGCCTAGAGATTGGCTAAAAGTTGGAGGAAAAAGGAGAAAAGACTCGCATAGGCCCACTTACAAGGTCAGTATCGTACCGGCTGCATGATAGAAGGTAGCAACAATTACGAGATTAGAAGGATTTCGATCACAAGTCATGGTGCGGGAAAAAAGCTTAAAGGAGGGAATGCCCTGGCCTTTGGATTAATTCACAGAACAGTTGCCTAAATGGCAAGGAGAGTATTAAAGTATTCACAAGAACTATGGGTTATGAGAATAGTAAGCGCATCAGTCAACATTCAAAGACGAATTTTCCAAAGGGGGGAATGATGTTACACCCCATATTTTCATACGTTGACTTACGCCATAAGTAAATTGATGGAATAAGATATTACATCCCGCATTTTCGTATGTTAAAGTTTCGTCGTAAGTTAATCGACGTAAGTTCGGGAATGAGATTATTTTGAGATTGTAAGAATTATGCTATTTCAAATAAGTGATGAGTAAATTTGTGAAGGAGAGAGAGTAGGAAAATCAAAGAAAATGAGTTTCGTCGAAGTTTGGCATTTTGGGGATAAAATACGGTCCGTGCTATAATACTCGATATTTATGGACTAGTACCATAGAAGGTACCATATGACCGTGATAGTATGATGTATAAAGTATATTAAAATTGAGTAGTATTTTAGGTAATTTGAGATAATTCTAAATTATGCGGGTAATTGGTTAATTACCGGATAGCGGGATACTACCTAATTGATTATTGCATAAAGTTTAAATTCCCCAACAAAGGGATTAAGTAGAAACAAGACACTTTCCAAACAAGTGCTCTTAGTCACGTTGGATTATGTGGGAACCTAACATGATAATTAAAAGACACCTCCTTCTCACATTTTAAATAACAAGACTTGTAAAAGTAATTTGAATAAAAAAAGCTTTTCATATCAGAACGTAGCAACACATCTTTTTTTTTTTAATACAACACTTCATTCTCTATATTTTGTATACATTCCTACAATCAGAATGTTAACCATTCCTACAATCAAGAACGTTAACCATACAAATCAGAATGTAGCCATTCTTCAAGCTTTCAACAAAAACTTCTTGCAACCAAGCGATTCCAACAATAGTTATTAGCAATGTAAAATTTTGCGTTTCTAAAGGAGTACGGTGCAACCTTTTCCAATAATATCATATGAATTTTTCCCCACTCCACGTATGTTAAGGCTAAGTTCTTCCTTCATTTTGCATGATCTCATAATTACACAAGTTTGATAACGAGGCATAAAGAAAAATTAATGTCTCGGAATTTACGTATATTTTCCTAATTTTGTAAGTTACAATATTCACCATATGGGACTTCATATATAATTGAATATTTTATTCTTCCAGTCAAGAGAGAAGAGAGTCTATCTATACAATATTATTATATTTTCATTACCATCGAGCTATAATCCATGGGCAAGCCCCTATTAGGAAACCTCTTATCAGATGGTAAGTTACATACCGAGCCTACTGCGGCCTAGCGCCTATGAGCGACCCCAGTTGGTAGAGATATTGAGCCTAGTATGGCTGAGCGCCTATGAGCGAGCCTACTATGGCAAAGAAGTTATATATATATATGTACACACCTTATAGGGCTGAACAACTATTTCACTTACTATATTGAGAGAGTTGAGTCAGTATCAGTAGGTAAGCATATCTTCATATTATCTTTGACTTCTAGTTACTTTCAGTTATTATATTATCAATTCAGTTTCAACTTTCAGTATACTGCCGTACATACTCGGTACATTATTTTGTACCGACGTCCCTTTTCTGGGGGCGCTGCATTTCATGCGTGCAGGTTCAGACAGACAGACGGGTAGATCTCCTCATTAAGTGTTGCCCCAGTTCAGCTTTATCGGTAAGCTCCATGCCTTTTGGAGTTTCCGGGTCTAGAGATTTATGTACATCTTTTTTATATATGTATATATGTTATGAGTAGCCCGGGGAGCTGTTACAATCACAGTATATCCACCAGTAGAGGCATGTAGACATATCTTGTCAGTTAGTGCAGTATGTTGGGCTGGTAGGCCTTTTATGTATATTTTGTTGGTTTGCCAACTGTAGTAGTTATGACGGCCTTGTCAGCTCAGCTTTATATTGATATATAATCAGCATTCGCAATTGTCTTGCAACACGGCCCATGGCCAAAGTTTGACATCACATGTTCAGAGTTCCTTAGTCGCAAGTTGGTACGCAAGTTAGGTGAGGCATTGGTTGCCGGTCTCTCCCCCTTGTTCGGGTCGTGACACGGCATTTCTATCACTATTTCCTTTTTGTTACTATTAATGTTTTAGATTTATGTTTCATTTTTGTTTTTTTCTCGTAAATATTAGGCTTACCTAGTCATAGGGACTAGGTGCCGTCATGACCTCTCGCGGAGGGAAGGATGGGTTGTGACACTACGTCAATCAAGATTAACTGTTCGGATGATTTTCATAGGTCAGTCAGTTTAGATCGAAGGTAATGGCGAGGCATTCTACGACCAAAATCCTTTATGATTACTGAGAAGTGCCATGGTTGGTATAGGCGTTTCTTGTCTTCTTGTGAGAGGGCAATTGAGCCTTCAATATTTTTCTTTTATCATCTTTGATGATTTGCGGGGCGGGGGGATACTCATCGTAGTATTGTATTTGGCTTACCGCTTGCTTGTCGAGCAGCATTTCCTTATATGAGTGTGTTGTTTTTTCTACCACATCCATTAGGCTATTTTTGTCTGTTGATTCCGGTGGTATAATTGGTGGTGTAGTGGTTGTGTCCATGTAGGTATTATTAGAGAGAGGGGAGAGTTTCTTTGACTAAAAACTATTTCAAATAAAAGATACAAGTCTTGTTTTGTCACACCACATTCATTATCATGAGCGAGTCACTTTCATTTAAACCTTTTACTGACTAGACACAAACTCCATAAAAGGAAATCTGAAAATAATTTAGTGTGTGGATGTTGGTTAGATCAATTATTTTCATATATTTATTAAATATTGAATCCTCTTAATATATATAAAAGCTTCTAGTTATAGCATTTATAATTGTATTGAATCCCTTTATTACAATCCTAAATGCTAAATAAAAACACTAAGTGTAGTGTCTTTATTTGGCATTCGAGATTCTAATTAAGGGATTCAACCATGGGTGTATCACTCATGATTCTCCAATTAAAAATTGTAGGTGGCTGATATTCAGAATGGACATGTTGGTGATATGACATAACTTCCGACAAGGGAATCAAGTAGCTCACCTTTTGGCTAGGGGAGGCAACTTGTCATGACCCCAAATCTACTAGTCGTGGTGGCACCTAACCCAACCCGCTAGGTAAGCCAACTAATAAATATCCAATTCTAATAATGTTAACAAGATAATAAAGTATAAAAATTATTAGACTTTTATACATTTTCCAAGGTCTGGTAGTACAAATCAGGAGCTTCTAAGAATAGAGTTTGCAAAGTTGAAATGAAATAAATACATAGTCTGTTTGAAAAGTACATAAATAGAGTTTTATAGATATAAAGCTACCACGAACAAGGGGCAGCTACAACCGGGACGCAGGTACATCTTCAACCCAACTCCATCGAACGCATCAACATTAGTAACCAACATCTGCACGCAAGGTGCAGAAGCGTAGTATGAGTGCAACCAACCCTATGTACTCAGTAAGTAACAGACTTAACCTTAGGTTGAAAGCAGTGACGAGCTAACACAAGGTCGGGTTCAATACCAAAATCCAACAACAGTTCATAACAAAATAAATACAACTATAATAGAAGTATCTCAGAAGTAAAAATGCTCAGCTCGTTCATAGTTCCAGAAAATGGTCATGCTTTTCAGGTATCTCAGTGAAAAAAACCCAAATCTCTTACCGAAAATGGCAAAAATACGAGTAAGTTTGAAAACTATAATTTTCCAAATGTCTTTTCCACGATAAATAAAAATGTTTCATTTCTTTCTAGATAACAAGTATAAATACCTCTCTATGCCCACATATCAATGTGTATAATAAGTCATGAATGACGTGACACCGTATAGCACGAGTAAAAATGCATATCTATGCATGTATGTCATGTGTGCATGCAAATTCCATGTACCTCAGAGATGAATCATGTACTCACACTCTTAGAGTACTCAATCTCACTGTCTCGCATTCACTCTCACTATGTTCAATGCTCAGCACACTCAATTACTCAGCGTTGTACAATAACCATTTGCAGCGTGCAGCCCGATCCACATATATATATAGTCAATTGCGCTCACTGGGCCTGTGCAGACTCCGGAGGAGCTCCTTCAGCCCAAGCACTATATCGCTGCGGCGTGCAGCCCAATCCAATCTCGTTGCGGCGTCCAGCCCGATCTATAATATATATAATTATCCCTAAGGCTTGTTGCGGCGTGCAACCTTATCCATATACATAAATTTATAGCCCGAAGGCTTGTTGCGGCGTGCAACCGGATCTATCTATATATATATATGTAATCAACATATCCCTGCGGCGTGCAACCCGATCCTATAAAGTATAATCAATATAATATGCTGCAGCGTGCAGCCCGATCCTATAATGTCACTCTCACTCAGGCCCTCGGCCTCACTCAGTCATCAATCTCTCAGTCTCACTCACAGGCTCACAATGTCATGAAACTAGCCCGACAACAATGATATGATGCATCAATAAACAACAATTGAGAGTGAGATATGATATGAATGCATGAATGTGACTGAGTATAAAATATCCATGGAATCAGCGAGATGACAATAAGTAACAACCACTATGGGTCCAAACAATATCAACATAATGCCTAAACATGATATCTAGCATGATTGACAGCTTGACTACTTTATCATATGGTAAAAACATGGATATCAACAAAGTACGACCACTATACAGTGCCATGGAAGCAACAGAGTCCCAATTCACATGGTGCACGCCCACACACTCGTCACCTAGCATGCACGTCACCTCAATATCAATCATATAACACGTATTACGGGGTTTCATACCCTCATCACTAAGTTTATAAGAGTTACTTACCTCGAAGAAGCCAAATCCAACACCCAGCAAGCCAAATGATACTCTAAAAATACCATCCCGTGTGTACTGACCTCTGAACGGCTCGAAACTAGCCAAAAAAAATTCAAATACCTCAAACAATTCCAAAAGAAACAAACTCAATCGATAAAGGTCGATTCTTTAATCAAAATCTCAAAATCGACCAAAAAATTCAAATTGGGGCCCGTGCCTCGGAACCCGACAACTTTCAGAAAATTCGAGAAACTCATTCCATTGGGAGTCCAACCATACAAATTTCACTCAAATCCGACTCCGAATCGATGCTCGAAACTCAAAAATTCACTTTATGAAATTTTAGACAAAACCCCAAAATTTCACTTTGAAATCATCAATCAAATGCCAAAATCGAAGATGGATTAATGAAATATAATCAAATTCGAGTATACAAAACTTACCCCAATCCATATGGTGAAAATCTCCTCCAAAAATTTTCCAAATCCGAGCTCCCCAACTTAAAATATGACCAAATGAACAAACCTTCGATATTACGAATTTTGTCCAGCTATTCTGCCTTGTTTTGCACGCCAAACGATCCTAAAACTTGCTTTTGATATCTCCAATGGATTTTTTGTGAAATTTCAGTCAAGCTAGGCTTTTGATCAAAAGGAGATATGTTTGTTTCAATGTTTGAAAATAGTGCAGATTTTTAAATATTATGTCAGTGGCAATTTCGTAATTAATCTGAAAATCTAGCAACTCAATACTTAGTAAAATGACCATAAAATCCTCATACGATGTCCAAATTCGAGGATTGTTTTTCCTATGGATCCGTAGTTACAATACGGATCTAATGCTTCAATTAAAACAAAAATCGGAGCTTATTTATTCAATGTGGTACCATTTATGCTTGAAGAAACAACGTCGATACATAAGAAAAACGAGCGCAACACAACCCAAACCTATCTGAAACTCACCCGAGCCCCTCGGGACCCCGTACGAACATACCAATAAGTCTCATTACTCGAGGCCTCAAATCGCGCATAACAACATCGAAATGACAAAACGCACCTCAAATCAAACATAATTAACTTTCGAACTTTCGACATCCAAAAACTCTCGCCGAAACATATCAACTCAACTCAGAATGAACTCAAGTTTTGCACAAAAGTCCTAATATATCATACGGAGCTACTCGTGCCCCAAAACTACCGAGCGAAGTGCAAATGCTCAAAATGATCGGTCAGGTCGTTACATCCTCCCCCCACTTGAATATGCGTTCGTCCTCGAACGTGCTAAGAGTTGTTCCCAAAGACATCAAATCGCCGTGTAAACATACCATGCCCATACACGGGGGTGATCCCACGTCACCCTAATCTATATAGGTCTAATAACACAACATAATCAAAATTCCTTAATTCAACCTAGCCCATAAACCTTATAACCAAATCTCCAACATCCGGAATTTCCTACAAGACCCGAACCTTGCAATCTACACACTGTATAAGTCTGAATAACATGTAACCATAATCCAAGATGTAATCACATGATATACCACATAACTCAAATACTCGTAGTATTAATTATTAATCACACTAGCTGCTCAAAACCACCCAATATCGGCAATCAACCTCATGTCAAACAAAACCTCGTTCTAAAACCTTCGTACTCTGCCAATGATGAAAGAGACACACAGAAACTCATAACTACTTATCAGATCAACAAGTCATGTAGCTCCCTCACCTTCGACAAGAACTATAGCCAATTTCAAAGCCGACTTCCGATGTTATCCTTCACACCACAATCAAATCTGATAGCACCCATCCTAGATACGACGACCTCGTCTTATAAAATACCATATACTCTACAAACATGCCACATCGATAGAATCTAAAACCATAACCCGTGCAATCCGTGCACCAATAAGCAACATTCCAAATGTACTAAATCACGGAAAATGATTCAAACGAGAGAACTGTCCCGCAAGATTAACAAGTACCACCACAACGAAATGCTGAAGATCCATCACACACCGTAGAACCATAACACATGAATTTAACACAAAGGATCATACCTCAACAGGAAGCCGCCACAATGCGTGTTCTCATCCAAACACTGGTCCAAATTATCTACCTCAAGCCACCCTGCTCAAAATCAATAACCACGCATAATTCGGCATGAAGTACTCAAATACACAAAGGATCATACCTCAACAGGAAGCCGCTACAACACGTGTTCTCATCCAAACACTATTCCATATTATCTACCTCAAGCCACCTTGCTCAAAATCAATAACCACGCATAATTCGGTATCAGGTACTCAAAGTGCATTACAATAAGTACGGAGAAACAAATGACACAATTCCACACAAACCCGAAAGAACATAACCAATATGAAATCAATCATGCAATACCAAAATTCCCATCCCTCTCAAGTTCTGCTACAAAGTCCAAATAGGACCGCACCATGTTTGCACATAACCAACAGATCACAACCCCTTGTAGCATAGAAGAGTAAGTCACATATCATTTTAGAAAAGGAGTAAGCTCAATAACAAGCGAATGGAACATCCCTCAACCATAGCAGTAAGGAGCCAACCAATCCGACCCGGTGTAGAATACACATCCCTATTGGTCCTACCAATGGACCCCAAATCAACTCTGCTCACCCCCAAATAGATACATAACCCTCTGAAATTCCACAATGACTGAACCACAAAGCATACTATCATATGGCTAGGTTTGGCCACATCTTCACAGACCACAACCACGAAACAATCTGTTTCTGAGAATTCTCAGTCTTCAAATCCATAAAAAACACGAATCACCATAGTTGATTCCGACTCCACCGCCTGAATGTCTAACACATCTCTCATACACGATCATTCCATGAGGAATACTTCAATAATTCTCCCATGACACCTAGAATAATCTGAGCTGCAGCAGCCAATCAACCTGGCGAGTACCGCAACACCAATGATGCGTTCATAAATCAAAACACAATGCGCCTTCTGAAATGCACACCCGCCTCAAGCAATACCAAGTAGTAATATCATTCACCTAGTCATCTGAAACCATCCATGTTGCCTAAGAATTCATGACCTTCCCTTCAAACTAAATTGTGACCTTGCACACGCAAATCTTAATTCCCACAACATACTGCATCAATCATGCCATCATGCGAAGAGTACAAGAATCTCATAATAAACTCTGAGTCTCAAGCAGAATACATACCCGATCAGTCAGAAACCTTTCATTTGATCTCATCTATGAGGAAATCACAATACACAATATGTCCCACACACCGGTAGAAAATATACACCTCAAACCATGGTAGAAACTATTGAGCACATCTTGGAATCCCTTAGCACATAACCAAATCATTAGAACTAAATCCCTCTGACTCAACCAAGCTACGCAAGTCTCCAAACCATAGAGCATTACCGTGAAGCACCTGTAGAGACTCACCACATGGTAAGAACCAAGAGAGCCGATCATGTCCATTACCATGCTGATACAACCTATTACCAAGCTGCCCTATTTCTCCTAGTTCCTTCCGAATTACCCTCAAGTTTACACTTCTCCTTGTCAGAACACCACGATCCTCATCAAAAACCCACTCCACGAGATCCTAGCGTAAAACCACACCGCCTTAAGAGTCGTAAGCCGCTGAATTCTCTCTTAAGCACCCCAAAAGTACCACAACCAAGATACTTACGCTGAAAAGACCTTCTGTGAATCTAAAGTCGTTTCATTCACCTTCCTGAATGCTAAAATGTAGAATCAATAATGATATAGAAATGCCACAAGTCGACACCATCCAATGTAAATCTCAGTATCTAGCCATATACAAATCTTGAAAATTCCCAATTCCTACATATAAATCCTGAATCCATTAGAACCATTATCGAGAGTCATCCACTCTACTCTAATCTCAATTAAACCAACTAAATGGACCAAACGACATGTTCCCTATTAGCACACCAACACCCTAAGAAGTAATCCCACCTTAAAGCGACTAAGAAAATTCCTTCTCCATGCACACTGGATCCTTCACGAATAACCACTCAATCATTCCATGCTTTCCAAATACCCATAGAGTGTAATACAACCTGTATCCATAAATTCCCTTACGCGAGCCATCCTCAATCTCAACCTATGGAAGTCAAAATTGATTCACAATTATACCTCAAACTGAAACCATTACAACACATAATTGTGCAATCCACTCGTCGATAGAAGACTCTCCCCCACATGGCTCAAAGCCATAGATCAAAACACATTATAACTCAAAATGCCCATACTCTATTACTACCAGAATACCGTAGTGAAATTCAACTAAATCCTTCCTGAGCTCCTGTAACGCCAACCATCTAATATTTCAAATTATTTGAAAATCTTGTGTTCACCCTTGAAATAGTCAAGCCAACTTCCACAAGAGATCCAAACTCAAATTTCAACATATAACATTCACTGGTAAAGAGAACTCTCTACAAAAAATCATAAGGACCACACAACCTCAGGACACCTCATAGGATATAACCCACTTGCTCTGCCTCAAACTGACATCTCCCTATACCCTTCCACAGTCATGACTACTACGCAATCACTTAATCTTCTAGATTCTGAACTCATCAACAAGACATGAGAATCTACTTCACTCAACAACTAAACAACATGAGAGATCCCTCAACACACTTATAACTCGAGACCATATGCCATATCAAGAAATAAATCAAACACCCAACAGTCCTTGCTACATCTCAAGATAACTCTTCTCGTCACATTCGAAAAATCTGAACACATCTCGCAATCACATCATACTCACCACATAGTCATCCAATCATAAATCCCACTAATAGGGACACCAACAGACATATAATTCCCAAAAGAATGTGCTCACACAATCGAAATCTATGTGCTCGAGCTACAGCCAAAACCCGACCTCATGTCCTCCAGACCGTCCCATCGTCGGCATGCCATAATCATTTCTCGCACCTTAACCATAAAATCATAAGCCGTCGTTACACAGCTGATACCGGGGCGCTCACATGCGCATGCGAATACGTGGAAGGAATGCAAAGGGTTACGCATAAAGCTGAATCAATACTGCACGATAAGGAATGAAAGATGGGAAGTATATCCTAAATGTCCTGTAGCCTCTCGAAGATAGGTATGGACGTCATCATACCGATCTGCAAGACTCTACTAGACACTTTCTCATGACTTGCAGAACCTATGGACCTAGAGCTCTGATACCAGCTTATCACGACCCCAAAGCCACTAGTCGTGACGGCCCTTAACACAACCCGCTAGGAAGCCAACTAATAACTATACAATTCCAATAATGTTAGCAAGATAATAAACTAAAGAAATTATCTGACATTTATACATTTCCCAAGGACTGGTAGTACAAATCAGGAGCTTCTAAGAATAGAGTTTGCAAAGCTGAAATGAAATAAATACATAGTCTATTTGAAAAGTACAAAAAATGAGTTTTATAGATGTAAATCTACTACGAACAAGGGGCAGCTACAACCGGGACGCAGGTACATATTCAACCCAACTCCAATCGAACGTAGCAACATCAGCAGCCGACATTTGCACGCAAGGTGCAGAAGTGTAGCATGAGTAAAACTGACCCCATGTACTTAATAAGTAACATACATAACCTTAGGTTGAAAGCAGCAACGAGATAACACAAGGTCGGGTTCAATACAAAAATCCCATAACAGTTCATAACAACATAAATACATGTATAAAAGAGGTATCTAGAAGTAGAAATGCTCAGCTCGTTCACAGTTCCAGATAATTGTCATGCTTTTCAAGTATATCAGTAAAAAACCCAAATCTCTTACCGAAAATGCAAAAAATACGAGTAAGTTTGAATACTATAATTTTACAAATATCTTTTCCAAAATAAATAAAAACATTTCATTTTCTTTCCAGATAACAAGTATAAAATACCTCTCTATGCCCAAATATCAATGTGTATAATAAGTCATGAATGACGTGACACCGTATAACACGAGGAAAAATGCATCTCTATGCCTGCATGTAAATGTCATGTACCTCAGAGATGAATCATGTACTCACACTCTTAGAGTACTCAATCTCACTGTCTCGCATTCTCTCTCAGTATGCTCAATGCTCAGCACACTCAATCACGTAGCACTGTACAATAACTGTTGTGGCATGTAGCCCGATCCACATATATATATAGTCGACTGTGCTCACGGGGCATGTGCAGACTCCGAAGAGGCTCCCTCAGCCCAAACACTATATCGTTGTGGCGTGCAGCCCGATCCAATCTCGTTGTGGCGTG
The DNA here is from genome assembly GCA_005239525.1 of Nicotiana knightiana. Taxonomy (NCBI): domain Eukaryota; kingdom Viridiplantae; phylum Streptophyta; class Magnoliopsida; order Solanales; family Solanaceae; genus Nicotiana; species Nicotiana knightiana. The sequence continues at coordinate 80,180 of ML369977.1, read as the reverse complement.
CAACCCGATCCATAATATATATAAGTAGACATACGGCTTGTTGCAGCGTGCAACCCAATACATATACATAAATTTATAGCCCGAAGGCTTGTTGCAACATGCAACCTGATCCATGTATATATATATATATCACTGCGTCGTGCAGCTCGATCCCATAAAGTATAATCAATATAATATGCTGCGGTGTGCAGCCCGATCCCATAATGTCACTCCAAATCAGGCCCTCGACCTTATTCAGTCATCAATCTGGCCAGTCTCACTTAGATGCTCACAATTTCATGAAACTAGACCGACAACTATGATATGATGCATCAATAAACAATAATTGAGACTGCGATATGATATTAATGAGTACGAAATATCCATGTAACGTTTTATACGTCAATATCACACAAGAGCGGGGGGATGATTTGTGTGGAGACCAATTTTCGAGTGCAGTCTCTATAGAAGGACCTGGTTCCTCTATGTGTTCCAACTCGTACTGTTGCGGAATAATAAATGCAGGAAAGTAAAGAAAACAGAGATTTTTACGTGGAAAACACCCGGCTCAAAAAGTGAAAAAACCACGGCCTACTACTCAGCAGGATTTTCTCCAAACACTTCACTACAACAATGAGCCAAACAGCATTTACAAAATAAACTCTTTTGTAAACCTAAGGATTAACTCTAACCCTTTGTGGCAAACTAGCCTCTAGCTATTTGCGACAAACTTCAAGTTAACTCTAACTTGAACAATGTGTACCGATTACAATTGCTTCTAGATAAAGCTGAAAGATACAATATGTAATCACCTACTATAAACAACTAGTCTAAAAGACAACAAATGGAACCGGTTCTTCTAGCTGGTTCAAGTAGCTCCAGAGTCGCACTCTCCAATTTGGCTCGAACTGCTTGCAAAAGTTCCTCACGAATTTTTCTCTCAATTCTTGATAAATTTCTATTTTTGTGCGTCTATATATAATAAGAACAATCTGCAATTTATAGGAGTTAGTAGATAAGGAATTAACTAGAATCCTAATGCAACTCTTCCTTGGTGGAAGAGTTCTAGTCAAACTCAACTTCTAAATCCTTCCTTATCTTAGATTCTATTTTTATTGAATAAGGAGTCCTTCTCCAATTTCGTTTTTGCAACCTTGTCGATCAGAAGATATCTCAATTTTACCAGAATACATTTATCTCATGCATATGCATCTCATGTGCCTTTCACTCTGCTGGTCTATGTCACATGTGATGGACCTGGTTCATCTCAGAGTTTCTTTGTCAATCTTCAAAACTATTTCCATTCTTGGACCAACAAATTCCCCCTTTTTGATGATGACAAACTTTGTGCTTCAGGCCTGTGTCAGTTTAGTCCAACATTGACACATATAAGAGTATTAAGCATTTATCACAAAGAACCAAGTTCATTAGGTTATAAATATCACATGTTCAGAGCGCAACCTATCTTCCCCCTTTTGGCATCATCGAAAAGTTACAAAAAAATTGTGTGAATCCTAGATTTTTAACACTTACTCATGGCCATTTGGGTAACTGCATATGCAATCATGCATTAATCATCAATAGTCAACTAAGAATTCAAACTATCAAAAAATAGAGATACTGAATCAGAGCAAAAAGCATCAGATTTCATTGATAGAGCGAATACGATTCTGCCACAATCCACAAAATAAAACAAAAACAGTTAAAACATGAGCAACAAACAAAAATTCTGAATCTGGGTCACTGAAAGTTCTAGGAAAGCAAGGAAATTAAGGCTTGGAAAAACTGCAGACCTGGTTCATTTAGCCAAGATGGATGGTTCAGCAGATTTAGAAACAGATGAAGACTTTTTTGAGGAAGTCTTGGCTTTCTTGGGCTTAGGGGTCTGAACCTCTACCTCTTCCACTTTTTCACTTTGATGGACCAGGTCCATCTCATCCGCTTCAGCAACCTCAATAGGCTCAACAACCTTTTCTTTCCCTTTTTCCACTCATTTCTTCTTACTCTTATCTAAAAGCTCTCTTCAACTCGTCCTCACTTTTCTTTACCTTGATCCTTGTAGTTCTTCCTCTTGGAAGAGAAATATTAGAAGTCTTAGAAGGAGCATCTTTTCTTTTCTTACTTTCTCTTTTTGTTCCAGACGTTTGAGCTTTATGAGTTCTTTTCTTCTTTGGATTGTAATTATTGCCTAACATTTTAAGAAGACCCGCCAGGGTTTCCTAAGTAGACGAACCAGGTTCATCTGTACCTTTCCTAAATTTACTAACCCTTCAGCGGTTTCTCCTGATTCACTTCCCCCTGCGTTCTTGCTACTTTCTTCCTCCTTTTCTGGCTCAGCTCCACAAATAGCCATTCTAAAAGATTCAGAGGTGGGAGAATCAACCACTTCTTTCCCTTTTCCCTTTCTCATTACTCCATACTCCCTCACTCCTATTTTTTTTACCACCTATTCTTATTGTTTCCGGCAACTCCACATCTATTACAGACTCAACCAGTATGAACCCATTTTCTAAGTTTTTTAGCAACATCAGAGATGACCTCAGAAGAAGGACTTGGGACAGATGTTACCTGAGTCATCGAAAATTTGGGAATGGTTTTGTAAGGGAGGGGATGTCTTGAATGAACTTTCAGTTTTGAATTGACAGTTAAAGCTTCCCTAGAATCTAGGTATTTTAATTTGGTGAGGATTCTTATTGAAACAAAACTGGTTCACAGTCAAATGGATAGGCTTTGAAAAGATTTTGAGTTTGGACAGAGTTCTGCTCATGATTTAATTATTAGTATTTCAAAGTGTGCAGAGTGTAGAACACATACCTCGCCTTTCAGATGAACCAACACGATGAACCAGGTTCATCATTTCAGAATCATCTTGATCAAGCCTCAATTTGCAAAGATAGAAAAAATTTCATTTGTTATCAGTGAGTCATATCAAAACATGGCATAAAAGTATACTTTTTACAGTATGAGACTGAGCAATTGTTAATCTGATTATTTACGCCTGTTTTAGACTTTTCTAGCCAATTTTTTTTCTTTGTTTTCATTTTTTTAATGTATTTACATTCTAAACTAGTTCAATTAAGTGATCTTAATCATCCCTAATAATAACATGTTCCTTTCAAAATGCTCTCTACTCAGTGCTTTTGTAAAGATATCTGCATGGTTTCACAAATAACTAGTTATTCTTGATGTTCCTTCATTGCTTTTTTGTTGTGGAACAAGTACATCTATAGGTTCCAACGAAGTTTGGAAATTATTTTATTCTATTCCCCCTATTTATGTTTCCCGGGATGAATGAACCTGTTCCATCACCTGTTCCTTCCTCCAATGTTGCTTTAGCTTGGATTGAGTTTCTGACCAGCCCAATTTCTTCATCATCTTGTTCATTACCAACCCCAGTGATTTCACCTTTCTTTTCATTTCCAAAGGATACATTTCCTCCTTTGAGGTCCTCAAGTGAAAGGAACTAGTCCTTGTTGCTAGTCATGTGTTTTGAGCAGCCACTATCCATGTACCATATTTGGACCTTTCACTTGAATCAACAAAAGAAAATTAGGGGTTAGTCTTAGGAACCCAAACTAGTTTGGGTCCCTTTCTATAAGCAAAAGGATGAATTATATTCTTTTTAGCCCAACTTGGTAGCCAATTCTTCCCTCGAACAAATCTTTTATTCTTTTGAATGGCCTTTTCTTTTGCATTACATTCACTTTTAAACTAACCAGTCTTACCACAGTGAGTACAAATCTTGTTCTCAGGAAGAGTGAGGTACTTGCTTTTAGGATCCCACTTAGGTAGCGGATTCCAAAAACCAAGTCCTCTTCTATTGCTACTATGATGTTCCTGTAGCCATGTCAAAGCATCAGAGGACCTGTTCCATTTGCTAGTTCTATCTAGTTCATGCTTGACCTTGCTTAGATCCTCCTTAAGGACTCTTATCTGCTCATCTCTTTTGTACAACTCGTCTTTCATTTTTCATAGGTTTTCTTCTAATGTGAGTTGTGTGTGATCATCTTTGTTTTTACCTGTTCCTAATTTTAGTTTTAGATTTTCAGATCTTAGCTCTAGGACAGTGGTGTCAAGTTCATGAACCTGGTTCTTTAACTCAACATTTTTACTATCACTTTCTCTAGCCCTAAGATCCAGATTTTTGCACTTAGCTTTCAAAATCACACACTTCTTAGACAGTTGTTTCTTTTCATTGTTTAGATCCTCTGATTCATCAATGAAATCCAGGAGTAACTCATATAGCCTTTCCTTAGACAAAAATGTAATTTTGTCTTTGAGATGAATTATAATTACCTCAGATTCCTCATAGGATTCTCCAATTGCCATAAGTGCTTGTTCATCTCCATCTTCATCATCTGACTCCTCATCTGAACTTTGACCCCAAGCAGCAACCATTGCCTTTGTTGATGTTCTATTTTTCTTGGGTTGAACCTGTTCCTTCTTCCTGTTCCTACGTTCAACTTTTTGTTTCTTCCATTCAATTTCCTATTGAGGGCATTTTTTGATATGGTGATCAGTCTTGCCACACTTGTAACACCCCTCATTGGTTTGTTTTTCAAGAACCCTTGGTTTGTTTTAGCTTTCACTTCTTGAAGGAACCTTTGCTCTCATTAGGTACTTCTTGAAGTCCTTTGTGATCATGGTCATTTCATCCTCCTCCAGATCAGCTTCTTCAGTGATTCTGAATGCCAAACTCCTTTCCTTCTTGGGACCATCCATCTTCATAGTCTGCCTTCTAAGTTCATAGGCAGTGAGATTTCCAATCTGCTCATCCAGATTAAGAGTTGCAATGTTCTTAGATTCCTTAATGGTTGTAATTTTGCTTTACCAAGAGACTGGCAAGACCCTTGTTAGAATTTTCTCAACCTTGTCTTCTTCAAGAATGACCCTTCCAAGAGACTTGAGTTCATTGGTCAGTGTAGTGAACCTTGTATACATCTCTTGGATGGTCTCTCCTTCCTTCATGGTGAAATTCTCATATTGAGAATATAGTAGAGTTCCTCTTGACCTCTTCACTTGAGGTGTTCCTTCATGAGCCACTTGCAAAGTGTCCCAAATTTCTTTGGCAGTGGTACAACTTTGAATTCTGCTATACTCGTCTGGACCGAGTCCACACACAAGCCACTTCTTGGCCTTAGCATTTTTATTCCACTTTCTCAAATCCTCAACAGTGCAGTCAGCTCTAGTCTTTGTCATATCTACTCCTTCAGCAGTCTTCTTCATGGTGGTTAAAGGACCGTCAGTGACTATGTCCCATAGTTCATAGTCTTCTCCAATTAAGTAATCCTTCATCCTATTTTTCCACCAGGAGTAGTACTGCCCGTTGAAGAGTGGAGGCCGAACAATTGATTGTCCATCCCAGTTCCCAAGTGGTGCACTCATCTTGATCTTTTCCTAAGGTGTTAGCCTCTTCAAGGATAACCTGCTCTGATACCAATTGATATTTTATATGTCCATACCACACAAGAGGGGGGGGGGGGTATTTGTGTGGAGTCCAATTTTCGAGTGCAGACTCTATAAAAGAACCTGGTTCTTCTATGTGTTCCAACTCGTACTGCTGCGGAATAATAAATGCTGAAAAGTAAAGAACACAGCGAGTTTTACGTGGAAAACACCTAGCTCAAAAAGTGAAAAAACCACGACCTACTACTCAGTAGGATTTTCTCCAAACACTTCACTACAACAATTAGCCAAATAACATTTACAAAATAAACTCTTTTGTAAACCTAAGGATTAACTCTAACCCTTTGTGGCAAACTAGCCTCTAGCTATTTGCGACAAACTTCAAGTTAACTCTAACTTGAACAGTCAGTACCTATTACAATTGCTTCTAGATAAAGCTGAAAGGTACAATTTGTAATCACCTACTACAAATAAACTAGACTAAAAGACAACAGATGGAACTGGTTCTTCTAGCTGGTTCAAGTAGCTCCAGATTCGCACTCTCCAATTTGGCTCGAACTGGTTGCAAAATTTCTTCACGAATTTTGCTCTCAATTCTTGATAAATTTCTGTTTTTGTGCGTCTATATACAATAAGAACAATCTGCAATTTATAGGAGTTAGTAGATAAGGATTTAACTAGAATCCTAATGCAACTCTTCCTTGGTGGAAGAGTTCTAGTCAAACTCAACTCCTAAATCTTTCCTTATCTTAGATTCTATTCTTATTGAATAAGGAGTCCTTCTCCAATTTCGTTTTTGCAATCTTTTCGATCAGAAGATATCTCAATTTTACTAGAATACATTTATCTCATGCATGTGCATCTCATGTGCCTTTGACTCTGCTAGTCTATGTCACCTGTGATGGACCTTGTTCATCTCGGAGTTCCTTTGTCAATCTTCAAAACTATTTTCTTTATTGGGCCAACACCATGGAATCAACGAGATGACAGTAAGAAACAACCACTATGAGTCCAAACAGTATCACCATAATTCCTAAACATGATATCTATCATGATTGACAACTTAACTACTTTTGTCATATGGTAAAACACGGATATGAACAAAGTACGACCATTACACAGTACCATGGAAGCAACAGAGTCCCAATTCACATGGTGCACACCCACACGCTCGTCACCTAGCATGTGCGTCACCTCAATACCAATCAAATAACACGTATTACGGGGTTTCATACCCTCAACACTAAGCTTAGAAGAGTTACTTACCTCGAAGAAGCCAAATCCAACACCCAACAAGCCAAACGATACTCCAAAAAACCATCCCGTGTGTACCGACATCTGAACGGCTCGAAACTAGCCAAAATAATTTCAAATACATCAAATAATTCCAAAGGAAACAAACCCAATCGATAAATGTCGAATCTTTAATCAAAATTCAAAAATGGACAAAAAAAATCAAACTGGGGCCCGCGCCTCAGGAACCGACAAAAATCAAAAAATCCGATAAATTATTCAATTACGAGTCCAACCATTCAAATTTCACCCAAATCCGATTCCGAATCGATGCTCAAAACTCAAAAATTATCTTTATGAAATTTTACTTTGAAATCATCAATCAAATGCCAAAAACGAAGATAGATTCATGCAGTGAAAATCGCCTCAACAATTGTCCAAATCCGAGCTCCTCAACTCAAAATATGACCAAATGAACAAACCTTCGATATTAGGTATTTTGTCCAGCTATTCTGCCTCGTTTTGCGTGCAAAACAATCCCAAAACTTATTTTTGATGCCTCCAATGGATTTCTTGTAAAATTCATGTGAAGTTAGGCTTTTGAATCAATCCATTTGACCTTATAATGAAAGAGGTATGTTGGTTTTAATATTTGGAAATAGTGCATATATATAAATACGAAGTCAGTGGTAATTTCGTAATTAATCTGAAAAATCTAGCAACCCAATTCTTAGTAAAATGACCATAAAATCCTCATACAATGTCCAAATTCGACGATTCTTTTTTCTATGAATCCGTAATTACAATAAGAATCTAATTCTTCAATAAAAACATAAATCAGAGCTGCTTTATTCAATGTGATATAATTTATGCTTGAATAAACGACGTCGATACATAAGAAAAACGAGCGCAACACAACCCAAACCTATCTGAAACTCACCCGAGCCCCTCGGGACTCCGTACGAACATTCCAAAAAGTCTCATAACATAACACATACTTACTCGAGGCCTCAAATAACGCATAACAACATCAAAACGACGAAACGCACCTCTAATGAAACTTAAAGAACTTTCAAACTTTCGACATCCAAAAACTCGCGCCGAAACATATCAAATCAACTCGGAATGAACTCAAGTTTTGCAAAAAAGTGCTAATATATCATATGGAGCTACTCGTGCCCCAAAACTATCAAACGAAGTGCAAATACTCAAAATGACCGGTCGGGTCGTTACATCCTCCCCCCACCCACTTAAATATGCGTTCGTCCTCAAACGTGCCAAGAGTTGTTCCCAAAGACATCAAATCGCCGTGTAAAATTACCATGCCCATACTCGGAGGTGATCCCACATCACCCTAATCTATATAGGTCTGATAACACAACATAATCGGAATTCCTTAATTGAACCTAGCCCATAAACCTTATAACCAAATCTTCAAGTGTAAAGACCCGTAAAATTTCTATGTCTAAAATAATGCCCGAATAGGTCCCTGTGTTGTTATGACTGTAGAAATTCCTGAAATGGTCCTATCTTTAGTAAAAAGTATCCCAGAACTTGGAAGACTAAATTTTTCCAGGAATTGCGTGTTATGCGACGCACTATCCGATCGCAAAATAGGTATGCGGACTGTATAGTGGTCACATACCTGGACAATAGCCAGTCCAAATTAAGGACAACTATGCGGCCCGAAATGCGATCACATTTTGGGTATGTGGACCGCATAGTTATCGCATTCTTTCCCCATGGTTTTTGCGACGGATGTTATGCGACGCACTATGCGATCGCATAATAGGTATGCGGACCACATAGTGGTCGCATACCTGGGTAGTGTGGTTCCCATTTTGGCCCATTTGAAGTCCAACTATGCGAGAGGAATGCGGACCGCATAGCAGGAATGCGATCGCATACCTGACCGCATTTCTGTGTCGGGGCTCCTATTTTCTAAATTTAAGACTCGACCCCCTGTTTTATAAAATACCCCTTCCCTTCATTTTTAACGATCTTCTGACCAAAAATAGAGAGAGAAAAAGAGATTTCTTGAGAGAGAAGGTTTCAACATCATCCAATTTGATTTTCCAAAATTACTCAAGCCCAAAAATTATCGAGTTATTGTCATCTTCTTCACTCAAAGAGGTAAGTCTTCACCCTATTTCCCCAATTTCTCAGATTTTGGGTAGTAATAAAATACACAGTTGGTTCTTGAAAATAAAAAGTGAACTCTTGCATGCATGTGAGTTAAACCCCGTAATCTAGTAAAGGGAAAAACAAGTTTGGGTAATTATTCTCAGAAGAGGTTTAGCAGTCTAAGGGGTCACATAGTATTTGATAAAATGCTCAATTGGGTACAAAATTCCTAATTCTAAGTGAAATATGTCACATTGTGGAATAGATTGACAGTGCTAGATGGTCCGGTGAATTGTGAGAGAAATTAAAAAGGGGACGACTAGAGGTATGTATGGCTAACTTTAATCTTCGTAGAGTCACCTTGTTGGTGTCTGAACATTCGGTATGACTTTCTTGCTGAGTATATGTAAATTGATTGTTCAGTTGTGTTGAGGTGTGAGATTTCATTTTCTGATTTTTCTTAGTCGACTATCGTGATAATTGAAATTACTAAAGGTAACTTCTATGTGATTACTCTATCATGTGCAAGGTTTGTTAAATGCTTGAGTATGTTGGTATGAAAGAATGGTAACGAACTCAAATGTGTAAATGTATCTAAGTGATAAGGGCTGTGTAACAAGTTATGAAAGGGAGTTGTGAATTGATCTAATGGAACTAAATGACCATGGAAATATCGTATATGACTCATTGTTGGAAAGGTTTATCGTGGCTTAACTTCATATGGATTGTTGGTTGTAATGAATTTATATTCTTGTTCATGAGCATCTTTGTTGTTAAATTAATGGATGATAAAGACTATTGTGAACACATGATTGGTTGGGTGTTATGAAATTGTACTCTTGAAGATATGAAATCCTGTGATTGAATTGTGGGCTGTTATTTTTTGCCATGAAATGTTATGGTCCGGTGGGATCGGGTTGCACGCCGCAACACGAAGTAATAAGGGTGGAGAGGTAACAAGGGTGGAGGGTAAATTGTACGGTGGGATCGGGTTGCATGCTGCAACACGAAGTAATAAGGGTGGATAGGTACCAAGGGTGGAGTGTAAACTGTACGGTGGGATCGAGTTGCACGTCGTAACAGAATGTAATAAAGCTAAAATGTGATTGTGTTAAAATAAGAATCTGTGAGGCTCCGAATTGTATTTGTTTCTGTATCACTGTGCACTATGTGTTGGTTCCTTTAACTTCTTTCTATCTGTGCATCTCTTGATTTTTACTTTGAGTAAAGTTTGCTCATACATACCAGTACTATTCCACAGTACTAACGTCCCTTTTGCCGGGGGTGCTACATCTTTTATATGGATGTAGGTGGGCCCATAGCAGGTAGCTCAGTTCGCCGTTAGTGGTGCCTCCTCTTCATCTTTCAGCAGTACTGATGAGCCCCACTTCCTCCCGGGGCCGGGTGTAATTCATGCCATCTCATTTGAGTCTGTTATGTATTGTAAGGTATAGCCGGGGCCTTGTTGCCGGAAAGTATTTTATAATCTCCTAGTATTCGTGGAGGCTCTATAGACAAGATGTGGGTGTATATATGTATTTTGGGTAGTAACTGTACGTATTCGGAATCGTGGTCCGTATTGGAAAGTTATGTATGTATTGTGTATGTTTTTGGGAATCAACTGTTGAAATGCTAAAAAAGGAATGACCTTGAGTTTGTAGATCCACGCTTAAATCCTAAGTTGTTATTTCATATGGAATATGGTACATTGTATATAAGGGGGAACTTGTTGGGTAGGAAAGGAAATCCAGGTCCGCTTGACCGGGTTCACCTGGTTAGGCGCCGGTCTTGCCCCTCGATTTTGGGGCGTGACAAACTTGGTATCAGAGCCTAAGGTTTTAAAAGTGTCCTATGATGTCTCAGAGCCATGTCTAGTACAACCCTTCTTGTCGGTGTGTTGTCGACCACATCTATAATTAGGGGGCTACATGGACATTTAGGAAAGTACCCTTTTATTGCTATTTTATATCGTGCGATGTGGTGAAGGTGAAGTTGTCTATCCGTAACTCGTGCATTGTTCTGATTTTCAGTAAATGGCACCCAAGAAGAGAGCCCGACTCGGTTAGTGGCCTCCTAGGCCCGAACATCACATGCTGCCCCTGCATCCTCTAGCGAGGAAGGGGATTTTTCAGGTTACAGGGTCAACCAGTTTCTGCGGTTAGCCCCTCCAGACTTCACAGGCACCTACCCAGAGGCCGACCCTCAGGAGTTTATAGATGATATGTACAAGACCCTCCGAGTTATGAGGGATACTGAGACAGAGGCAGTTGAGTTGGCTTCCTATCGTTTTAAGGGAGCGGCATATTCGTGGTTTGAAATGTGGGAGAATTCCCGTGGGGAGGGGAGCCCTCCGGCAAAGTGGGATGAGTTTGTTGATGACTTCATGGATCATTCCTTGCCTGCCGAGACTATGGAAGCCCGTGCTGTGGAGTTCGAGGTCCTTAAGCAGGGCAACATGACTGTGTGGGAGTACAACATGGAGTTCATGCACCTGTCCAAATATGCCATCCACATGATGCCGACTATGGAGGCTAGCGTTCGTCGGTTTTTCAGGTCCTTGGTCCCTTGGTTATTAATGAAGTTGCTATAGCTGCCTTGCATTCGGATATGAATTATGGGAAAATAGAGGGATTCACCCAGCTACAGAGGCTCGGAAATTGAAGATAAGGATAGAGAGAGAGAGCAGTTGTAGGGCTCGGTCAGCGAGAAACCCGGGGAGCTCAGTTGGAGGTGTGAGATCAGCCCTTGGGAGAGGGTCATCAAGGCCATCTCAGTCATATGCTCTGTCCTCAGCCAGTGCGCCGCTATTCGGGCACAATTATCAGCAGGGAGGTCGTTTTGGACCCGGTTCAGATAGTAGGATGTTCCATCAGTCGGGTCGTTCAGGTGGGAGGTTCCAGTAGCAGTGGAGGGTCCCATGCCCTAAGTGTGGGAGATTTCATACTGAGCCTTGTTACTTGGATATTCCGGTATGCTATAGATATGGAGTGAGGGGCCATGTTCAGCGAGATTGTCATGCGCCCTGTCAGGGCACAGGTAGGGGTGCTGCTCAGCCCTCCAGTTCATCACCCTCTACGTCCTCAGCACGCCATCCAGCACCAGCAAGGCGTGGAGAAGCTAGGGGTAGAGCGCAGGGTCAAGGGGGACCCAACCTATTTTATGCTTTGAGTGGTTGCTAGAATGCCGAGGCCTCCCCAGATGTTGTCATAGGTATTCTGACTGTTCAGTCACATGATGTTTATACTCTTATTGATCCCAGATCTTCTTTGTCATATGTTACTCCATTTATTGCTTCAAGTTTTGGGATAGAACCCGAACAGCTTCACGAGTCGTTCTCTGTGTCGACTCCGGTTGGTGATCATGTTACGGCTGTGCGAGTTTATAGAAATTGTGTTGTCACGATGCGTGGTCGGGATACCACGGCCGATATTATTGAGTTAGAAAGGGTATATTTTTATGTAATTATGGGGATGGATTGGCTCTATTCGTGCTTTTCTAAACTCGACTGGCGAACCAGGATTATGAGGTTTGAGTTTCCTAATGAATCAGTTATCGAATGGGAGGGGAATAATGTTGTGCCAAGAGGTAGATTTATTTCCTACCTTAATGCCTCTAAGATGATCAGAAAGGGGTGCATCTATCATTTGGTCCGGGTTGCGGACACCACTTCAGAGGTGCCTGCTCCCGAATCTGTGCCTGTTGTGAATGAATTTCTTGAAGTATTTCCGGACGAGCTTTCTGAGATTCCACCAGATAGAGAGACCGATTTCGGGATTGATGTATTGCTAGATACGTAGCCAATATCTATTCCACCTTACCGAATGGCGCCAGCAGTTGACAGAGTTAAAAGAACAATTGAAAGATCTTTTAGAAAAAGGTTTCATTCGGCCAAGTGTGTTGCCTTGGGGCGCACCGGTTCCTTTTGTCAGAAAGAAAGACAGATCGCTTTGGATGTGTATTGATTATTGATAGATCAACAAGGTCACCATCAAAAACAAACACCCATTGCCTCAGATAGATGATTTGTTCGACCAGTTGCAAGGTGCTAAGTTCTTCTCAAAGATTGATTTGCGGTCCGGGTATCATCAGTTAAAAATCAGGGAGTAGGATATTCCTAAGACTGCCTTCAGGACTCGTTATGGGCACTTTGAATTCCTGGTAATGTCTTTTGGGCTAACCAACGCCCCAGCAGCTTTTATGAATCTTATGAATCGAGTTTTCAAACCGTTTCTTGACTCCTTTGTGATTGTCTTTATTGAAGATATTCTTGTTTATTCGCGGAGTTAGGGGGATCATGTCAATCACCTCAGGGCAGTTCTGCAAACTCCTCATCAGCACCAATTGTATTCACAGTTTTAAAAATGTGAGTTTTGGCTACAATCAGTCACCTTTTTGAGCCATGTTGTTTCCAGGGAGGGGATTCAGGTTGATCCCCAAAAGATTGCAGCGATGAAGGATTGGCCTAGGCCAACGACCCCGACAGAGATTCACAGTTTCTTGGGTTTGGCTGGTTATTATCAAAGATTTGTGGAGGGATTATCTACCCTCGCTTCCCCATTAACTAAGCTGACGCAGAAAGCAGTTAAGTTTCAGTGGTCCGATGCATGTGAAAAGAGTTTTCAGGAATTAAAGTCGAGGGTTGGTTAGGGTGTGTATTGATGCAATGTGGTAAGATAATAGAATATGCTTCTAGACAGCTCAAGAATCACGAGAAGAATTATCCGACGCATGATTTGGAGCTCGCGGCGGTTGTGTTTGCATTAAAAATCTGGCGTCGTTATCTTTATGGTGTCCACGTGGACGTGTTCACAGACCACAAGAGTCTTCAGTATTTATTCAAACAAAAGGAGTTGAACTTAAGGCAGCGGAGGTGGTTGGAATATAAATATTTTGTACCATCCAGGGAAGGCGAATGTTGTAGCCAACGCTCTTAGTCAGAAATCCATGTGTAGCTTGGCTCATTTAGAAACAGGTCAGAGGCCTTTGGCTCGGGAGGTTTATCAGTTGGCTAATCTGGGGGTCAATCTTTTGGCCTCGGATGAGGGGAATGTCGTGGTGCGTATTGGAGCGGAGTCTTCGCTTGTAGCAGAAGTAAAGGGAAAGCAATTCTGGGATCCGGCTTTGGCACAATTAAGGGAAGAAATTTTCAATCACAAGACTTCAGCATTCTCACTTGGCAATGATGACGGTGTCATGTGGTGTCAAGAGATGTTATATGTTCCAGATGTGGATGATCTCCGGGAAAGGGTAATGGCAGAGGCTCATAATTCCAGGTATTCCGTACACCCAGATTCTATGAAAATGTATCACGGTCTCAAGGAAATTTATTGGTGGAATGGTATAAAGAGGGGTGTGGCGGACTTTGTGGCTAAGTGTTCAAATTGTCAGCAAGTGAAGTCCGAGCATCAGAGGCCCGGTGGGTTGACGCAGCTTATGGAAATACCAATGTGGAAATGGGAGATAATCAATATGGTCTTTGTTGTGGGGTTACCTCGCACTCCACGTAGGTTCGACTCGATTAGGGTGATAGTGGATCGACTCACGAAATCAGCTCACTTCTTTCCAGTCAAGTCCATCGATACTGCAGAACAGTACGCTCAGTTGTATATCAAAGAAATAGTCAGGCTCCATGGCACTCCATTATCTATTATCTCGGATCGAAGGGCCCAGTTGACAGCTAACTTTTGGAAGAAATTCCAGCAAGGTTTGGGCACTCAAGTAAATCTTAACAAAGCATTCCATCCACAAACTGATGGGTAGGCAGAGCAGACTATTCAAACGCGTGAAGACATGTTGGGGGCTTGTGTTTTAGATTTCAAGGGTAGCTGGGATGATCACTTGCCGCTTATATAGTTTGCTTACAATAACAGTTTTCATGCTAGTATTTAGATGGCCCCATTTGAGGCATTGTACGGAAGGAGATGTAGATCTGTGATCGGGTGGTTTGAGGTTGGTGAGGTAGAATTGTTAGTACTAGATCGTGTGCACCAAGTTATGGAAAAAGTTAAAGTCATTCAGGAAAGGATGAAGACTTCTCAGAGTCGTCAGAAATCCTATGCGAACGTCCGTCGAAGAGATTTGGAGTTTCAAGTAGATGATTGGGTATTTTTAAAGGTGTCTCCCATAAAGGGAGTAATGCGGTTTGGGAAGAAAGGGAAATTGAACCCAAGGTATGTCGGTCCATATAGGATTGCTCAAAGGATAGGGCAGGTGGCTTATAGGCTGGAATTGCCAACTAAAATGTCATTAGTGCATCCGGTGTTCCATGTGTCTATGTTGAAGAAAGTGGTTGGAGATCCATCAGCCATCGTGCCAGTTGAGACTATTGAGGTTAATGAAGAATTATAGTATGAGGAGGTTCCGGTTGCTATCCTTGACAGGCAAGTCCATAGATTGAGGAACAAAGAAATTGCTTCAGTTAAAGTGTTGTGGCGAAGTCAGCAAGTTGAGGAAGCCACGTGGGAGGCGGAAAATGAAATGAAAGAAAAATATCCCTATTTGTTTGAATAAGTCTAGTAGTGATCGTGCGAATTTTCATCTCTAAGCAATTATATGTTATGTTCAGCTTTTTGCAAAAACACCCCATTTTTCCCTAATTGTTCTACTATTGTAACTCCATCTGATCATGGGTCAATGCACATGTATAAATGAGTAAAATGCATGAAAAATACATAATAATCTCGATATCCCTTTCGGATAAACCTTTCCAACTGCGTATTATTCTGAGACCCATGAAAAAAAAATAATAATAATTCTCATGGGGAATCAAGAATATAGACACCCCTACTATTTCTATGAACAGAGTAATTTATAGAAACTGTGTATTTGCTCGTTTCTTCAGTAAAATTTAGATCATGCCAAAAGAAAGAAGGGATAGTCTTAACATATTTGTGATAGGAAAAAATCCGTATAATATTCTTTGGAAATGATTGCACAATACTCCTTTAAAACCGTAAAATTTTACGTTACTGCAGTTATAACAATTCTCGATGGATTTCTTTTAACAGAAGAAGGTCTCGTCGTTAATATCTTTGTAGGACTTGAATTGTTAGAATTTCTAAAGTTCTATCACGATGGAACTTCGTAGGATTTTTCTAAGTAATTCGGCTAAGGTGTAAAGCTCGCTTACAATTTGCTAACAGATCATTATATTATGAAAGGTTCAATTCAATGTATGAACCATTCTGATATGGAGCCTTTTTGTTCAATACTTAGCAATTACTTTTCAAGTGTTGTATTCAATTGTGAAGTGTCTCTTCATTAGTATATTAGATTGCCACCTAATGAAGATCTACTAAGAGTCATAGCATAAAAAGGTGGCTAGCTGCCACGTTTTTGGAGGGTGAATCTATTAATATTTTTTTTTACTTATTAGTTAATTAGGTAATGTTCTGTTATTCGGTAATTAGTTAATTATCCGCATAATTAAAAATTGTTTCCACTTACATAAAATATTACTCACTTTAATCACACCTTATAAACTTTACTATAATGGCCATGGGCTACCTTTTATGACACTAGTCTATAAATACCGGTTATTTTAGCTTGGGCCGTATTTTATCCCAACATGCCAAACTTGGACGAAAATTCATTTTCTTTGACTTGCTCCCCCTTTACCTTCATAAATTTACTAATCGCTTGTGAAATAGCATAATCCTTAGAATCTCCAAATAATCTTTTACTTGGACTGATGTCAATTACCTTATGATAAATTTAACGTAAAATACTACAGGGTGCAACATCGTCATAACTTAATACCGCAGGACGTAATATTGGTGTAATATTATGGGGTGTAACATCATCCCCCGTTGGAACATTCGTCCTCGAATGTTGACCAATGCACTTATCATTTTCTTAACTTATATCTTCCGAATACTTTAGAACTTTCCTTGCCATCTAGGCGGCTGTTCTGTGAATAAGTCCAAAGTCTAGGGCATCCCTTCTTAGGCCTCCTTCTCACACCACAACTTGTAGTCGGAATCTTTCCAATATCGTAACTGTTGCTACCTTTCATCATGCAGCCTGTCTAGTTTTAATCTTGTAAGTATGTTCAATCTCTAGGCTTCACACATAGAGCTTGATAAGATGTCTCTTTGGGCATTTATGAGTACATTGAAGTTCTTCGCTCGGTAGTTGGTTGAATTCACAAATATTGTTATATCTCATCGCATAGGTCCGTTTAACCATCCGTATGAATTTACTGCTATAACTCTTACTTTAATTTAGCGTTGCTGAGGTCTGCTATCAAATCCCAGCTTACTCTCGTTGCTCATTCCATATGTATAAATTTAAGTCCTTTAATGCTTTCTCGTTACTGCTCATCTTTAGAATGACAGTCCAATTTCATCTCATACTTTGTGACTTTTATCCATCTATTGTTGATTCACCTTAATATTGATCTACAATATCACTAATAACTTGAAACTTCTTACGTAATACTTTGCCGCTAGGTCTTACTTTACCTCAAGGAATATCCGAAGTTATTCCCATAATCATATTTCATAGTGTCTCAATATGATTCACCTTATTGGGGTATCCTAAATTCGTTCCGCCAGTGAAATCGTTTCTTCTTCTCTTCTTTTTATTTTCTTCAATTCATTATTCAAACAAAGCCCCAAACATCATCCTTTATCTGTCACAATTATACACTCATTTTATTCTCAGGTCAGCATTTCATTCCTTCTAAATGCTATTAATCTTCGACTCTTTTGAGTTCATTAGGGCTATAGTGAGCTTTGTATAACATAGAGAAGTTGTCTGCTCTTCTGGTATTCATGGGCTTAACCCTAAAGACTTATCCATTCTCATCACTTTTTCACTTGCCTTTCCTCATCCTTACTTATGTTTTCTTAAAGCTTTGTCAATCTACCATTAGCTTGCGACCTATACATATCCATTTATAATCTTTCCTTCAACTTGCTTGCACCATAGATTCCCTTATGTTATTCTGGAACGTCAAGCAAGACATCACATCATCTCCAACTTTTCTCTATTCTCTTAACTAGATTTCTCAGTACTTAGAAATTATAGCTTTTCTCTATTCTCTTAACTAGATTCCTCAGTACATAGAAATCATAGGCTGGAAGACATGCCGCTATCATTCTCGATTATTGGATCCTTGTGCTTATAGCCTTTTATCCAAAATATGGACTATTCACGATCTTCTGCCTTTGAGTATCTCGTACGTTGTTCACCTTTACCTTACTTACCTTAAAATCTAGCATCGTATCTTCTACCTATTTCGTGACCTCCCTTCCAACTAGGTGTAATTCACGTCCATAACTTGAAGCTCTTATTAATATATTCACACCTCTGGTATATACACAATCCAGTGGGAGCTTCGTACTGACTTCTTATGTGGCTAGTACCACTTCTAACTGGCTTCCTTTTAGAGCCATTATAGATTATGGTTGTTGTGTTATTTCTCTTGAACATCTAACATTAAGAGTGATTATGTCATGTTCTCCAGCACAACTTCTATAATTTTTCTAGGTCCAATAATTAGACTCCTGATTTACTTAGGTGGTGTAATTCTTTAGTTTCCTCTTCCTTCTGATCATCCTTTACGTAGGCTTAAGATATTTTCCGATATGTGGCTCATGGTATCAGTTATTACCTTAGCCTTTCATGGGCATTATGGAATATCCATGATACAATCTTCCAACAATTCAATCATTTGTTTATGCCCCGGGCTCAATTCTTTCTTTTAACTTAAACCGGAGTCTTATATGGTTGTAGGATTGTCAACAAATATGTTGCCTGGATATTCTCCAAAATCTTGAGTCTATCCATAGCATACTAACCCTAGATATTTGATCAAATAATTCTGTCGTTCCATCTTAGCTTTATTTCAACATAAGCTATTACCTTTCCTGGTCTTTCTGCCCCCTTGTTGCATCCATACTTAGCTTATCTTAGTGCCCACACTTGATAGAGTTTTCATACAACCCATATGATCTCGAATATTACTTTTAATTCTTACTTCCCGTTCATTAGACACGGTAGGTGCCACTTTCCTTTGGAATGCTTACAATGTTGTTGCGAGATTGTTGTTATACGACCATTTTCTCTTTAGGTCGCTGTGCTTAGATTGAAGCCTTCTTTCTTATCTCCTCAGCTAGTCTTTTGTTGTAGTACTTAGGGAGAACCCTTGACTCTCGTAAAGTTGTGAGCTTATTACGGACCTTTTTGATGTCCTTACTTTCCTATAATCATCCATAGTTGCTTACTTTCATTCCCTTGTGCTTATATGGTTGCTGCTGAACTGATATTTTGACTACCTTCCCAGTGGCACTTTCTTTTATCCCCATAACATTCATACATATATTTAACTAACCCCACTCTTGTTTGAATATATCTCAAGTATTATAATAATATTCTTCGAGGCTTAACTTTCCATTTTGGGTTCTACTATGTTTATCTCACATGATCTGATGGCTCGTCTGTAACATCCTGTTTAGCCATAACTGGGATCTTCCTGACCAATTACTAACTACTTATTGACCCATTCTCATATCAATATTCCTCGTAATCTTTCTTAGGTTATTTCCTTCGTCTTAACTTATGTCTCGCACTGGCTCCTTATTTATTAATCACATCTCGGGCAGGAACCCTTACTTCCTCTCCTTGATGTCGTGTTTGCATAATTCCGAAATCGTAGCATATTTGTGGGATTTGAATAAGTGCAATGTCATCCCTTCCCCATCGCATTATTCCTTTACCATTCCATAGTTACTAGAACCACTTAATTATAACTTAATATCACGTCACTTCATATTCCCCTTTTTAGGGATGTACTAAAAACTGAAGCTATGACGACCTGCCTATAGATATTTTTCCTCTTCATCTTTGGCGTGCTTTGACATCACCAATGAACCTTACTTGACTTGCGATAATCCTTCTGTATCAAGGATAACAAAATTCCCTACTCGTGAGGATGATACTTAATGTAACTGGTACCTACAGTTCCTTAAGCTTAACTTTGCTTACATTACTTGCTTTAGCGAAGCGTCTTCCAGAATGACCATTCTCTGATTTTGTCCTAAATATTCTTCTGTTGTCCATTCTACTACTGCTGGAATGAAATCTGAAATTCTCATGAGGCCGATTATTATCAATCACTCAGTCCCTAATTCATGTTTAATTTATCTTGTTCACCAATCCATACTGGTTTCTATTACTTTGGGGTCTAACTTTTTCCTGCTGTTAATCACGTTAGACTCGCGAACTTATTTCTCGAAATGAGGATATGATGTTATGGCGTATACTCTTTTGTTACTTCAAGGCATGCCACCTCTCGTCTTTTCCTTCATTTGACTGTAGACTCTGTAATGCTGTCATCCATTTCATTCAATTTTTATCTACCGTTGTCATCCATGTATCACATCTTACTCATAATGCCTCATTAACTCTCTTCTTATTTCCTGCTAACATTTCTGTCTATCACTTGATTCTGGAAACTTCATCAAGATATTATTTTGCTTTTAGCTCCCTTTTTTCCCCATCCATTGGCTCTTCGGGTTGCCTAACATTGTCTCTCTACTAGGGACGGGAGTCATACTAAGATAATATTTATCCCTTCCAGGATTCTAGTGCCTATCTTTGAAGTACCCATATCTAGTGGTACTATTTTAGAGTGCACCATATGGATGTCTCACAAGGAGATCTATTAACACATTTTCAATACCCTTCGGAAATGTCAACTAATGCAAGCAATCCAATCACCAATTTGGGTCACCCTAATCCCAGCCGGATCTTGATATCCCATCCTTCTCTTAACTATACCTTTTAGCCCCCATAGGGCATAACTGAAATGGGTGTGAACAATTGTATATACCTCTGTTATTATTGAATATAACTCAAAAATCTTATATTCCTCTGCCTGAATTATAAATATTGTTAACCTTTATTAACTGGGCGCCTCATACTCTTCTTCATCTTGTTTCTTTTGCTTGTTGAAACTTGTACTTACCTTCTTAATCTCTCATTGTCCTTCACCATAAAGATGGATAGGCGTTCATTCCTTAAGGCTTCTTATCAAGAAGCTTACACTTTTCAGTAGACCCATGATCTGCTAGAAACCTCATATTTACTTATCGTAGGCATCATAGAAAAATTCAATTTCTCTGACTCAGTTTTTTCTAAACTATTTCTCTTTCCAACCTTCTTTCCGGATATAGGTATCGTCTTATTACGAATAGAATAGAATTTCGAAATTTGAATTCATATAAGTGAGCTCTACCACACGATCTAGAGTAAGAAGAAAGAGGGACAATCCTAAATGCCCTGTAGCATCCTGCTTATAAGTGTGGTGCACGACACACCCATAAACAAGACTCTACTAGATACGACTTGTAGACTCCCTAGGACGGAGTACCAACGTAACGTATCATTCTTATTACATCATCATATACACGTGACATACGGGCCTAATAGGCCAACATAATTATTTATAAACACAAAACATAGGCCGACAAGGTCGTACCATCTTCCACGTATACGACATATGTTTACAAGCCTCTAAGAGTACATAAATGTCGTAAATGTCGGGATAGAGTCCCGCCATACCAAACAATACCCGTCTAAATCATACTAACCAAACAAGCGACTCCGAAGCAAATGGAGCGCACCAACATCTTCCGCTGAGCTGATAGCCTACTTGGAGGGCTCTCGACCTGTCTATCGGGACCTGTGAGCATTAAACGCAGCGTCCCCAGACAAAATGGACGTCAGTACGAATAATGTACTGAGTATGTAAGGCACATAAATAAGTACATAAGAGACATGTAAGAAAATAGAGCACATGACTCAACCTGTAAGCCTGAATAGCTTTGTAAATCATAAATTACTTTTAGCGTCATGCATATGCATATGAATGTCATGTCGTGCATAGGTACATGTTTCATAACATCATCAGCCACTGAGGGCATCCCATCATATCATATTGGCCACTGTGGGCAAAATCATCATCGTATACCAGCTGATCAGGTGGTGGTGCGTATATAACGCCATAACCTTTCCCATATCCCATATACATATATATACATACATATATACGCGTATATAACGCCGTTTGAGTATACATACATATATACGCTTATATAACACCGTTTGAACCATATTTCAGCCACTATGGGCAACATCATCATTATATACAGGCTGATCAGGTGGTGGTGCGTATATAAAGCCGTAACCTTTTCTCATATCCCATATACATATATTTACATATATACGGGTATATAACGCCATCTGGTCATGGGTCAATGCACATGTATAAATGAGTGAAATGCATGAAAAACACATAATAATCTCGATATCCCTTTCGGATAAACCTTTCCAACTGCGTATTATTCTGAGACCCATGAACAGAAAATAATAATAATTCTCATGGGGAATAAAGAATATAGACACCCCTACTATTTCTATGAACATAGTAATTTATAAAAACTGTGTATTTATTCGTTTCTTCAGCATAAGTTGGACCATGCCAAAAGAAAGAGGGGATAGCCTTAACATACCTGAGGTAGAGAAAAATCTGTATAATATTCTTTAAAAAAGATTGCAAGGTACTCTTTTAGAACCGTAAAATTTTACGTTAATACAGTACTAACAATTCTCGATGGATTTCTTTTAACAGAAGAAGGTCTCGTTGTTAATATCTTTGTAGGACTTGAATTGTAAGAATTTCTAAAGTTCTATCATGATGGAACTTCGTAGGATTTTTCTAAGCAACGCTAAGGTGTAAAGCTCGCTTACAATTTGCTAACAGATCATTATATTATGAAAGGTTCAATTCAATATATTAACCATTCTGATATTGAGCCTTTTTGTTCAATACTTAGCAATTACCTTTCAAGTGTTGTATTCAATTGTGAAGTGTCACTTCATTATTATATTAGATTGCCACCTAATGAAGATCTACTAAGAGTCATAGCATAAAAAGGTGGCTAGCTGCCACGTTTTTGGAGGGTGAATTTATTAAATTTTTTTTACTTATTAGTTAATTAGGTAATGTCCTGTTATCCAGTAATTAATTAATTATCCGTATAATTAAGAATTATTTTTACTTACTTAAAATACTACTCACTTTACTATCATGGCCATGTGCTACTTTGTATGGTACTAGTCCATAAATACCAGTTATTTTAGCTCGGGCCGTATTTTATCCCAATATGCTAAACTTGGAAGAAAATTTATTTTCTTTGACTTTCTCCCCCTTTCACCTTCATGAATTTACTAATCGCTTGTGAAATAGCATAATCCTTATAATCTCCAAATAATATTTTACTTGGACTGATGCCAATTACTTTATGACAAATTTAACGTAAAATACTGCAAGGTGCAACATCGTCATAACTTAATACTGTAGGACGTAATATTGGTGTAATATTGTGGGGTGTAACAGTAATAAGGGTGGAGAGGTAACAAGGGTGGAGTGTAAACTGTACGGTGGGATCGGGTTGCACGCTGCAACAGAATGTAATAAAGCTGAAATGTGATTGTTTTGAAATAAGAATTCGTGAGGCTCTCAATTGTATTTGTTTCTGTACCACTGTGCACTATGTGTTGGTTTCGTTAACTGCTTTCTATTTGTGCATCTCTTGTTTTTACTTTGAGTAAAGTTTGCTCATACATACTAGTACTATTCCACAGTACTAACGTCCCTTTTGCCGGAGGGTGCTACATCTTGTATATGGATGTAGGTGGGTCCATAGCAGGTAGCTCAGTTCATCGTTAGTTGTGCCGCATCTTCATCTTTCAGCAGTATTGGTGAGCCTCACTTACTCCCGGGGCCGGGTGTAATTCATGCCATCTCTTTTGAGTCTGTTATGTATTGTAATGTATAGCCGGGGCCTTGTTGCCGGCAAGTATTGTATAAACTCCTAGTACTCATAGAGGCTCCGTAGACAAGATGTGGGTGTATATATGTATTTTGGGTAGTAACTGTACGTATTCGGAATCGTGGTCCGTATTGGAAAATTATGTATGTATTGTGTATGTTTTTGGGAATCAACTGTTGAAATGCTAAAAGAGGAATCACCTTGAGTTTGTAAATCCACGCTTAAATCCTAAGTTGCTATTTCATATGGAATATGGTACATTGTATATACGGGGGAACGTGTTGGGTAGGAAAGAAATCCATGTCCGCTTGACTGGGTTCACCTGGTTAGGCGCCGGTCTCGTCCCTCGATTTTAGGGCGTGACACCAACATCCGGAATTTCCTACAAGACCCGAACCTTGCAATCTACACATTGTATAAGTCTGAATAAGATGTAACTATAATCCAAGATGTAATCACATGATATACCGCATAACTCAAATACTCATAGTAATCATTTTTAATCACTGTAGCAGCTCAAAACCACCCAATATCGGCAATCAACCTCATTTCAAACAAAACCTTGTTCTAAAACCTCCGTACTCTGCCAATGATGAAAGAGACACACAGAAACTCATAACTAGTTATCAGATCAACAAGTCATGTAGCTCCCTCTCCTTCGACAAGAACTATAGCGAATTTTGAAGCCGACTTTCGATGTTATCCTTCCAACCACCATCAAATCCGATAGCACCCATCCTATATCCAACGACCTCATCTTATAAAATACCATCTAATCTACAAACATGCCACATCGATACAATCTAAAACCACAACCCGTGCAATCCGTGCACCTATAAGCAACATTCCAAATGTACTAAATCACGGAAAATGACTCAAACGAGAGAACTGTCCTGCAAGCTTAACAAGTACCACCACAACGAAATGCTGAAAATCCATCACACACCGTAAAACAAAAACACACAAATTTAACACAAAGGATCATACCTCAACATGAAACCGCTACAATGCGTGTTCTCATCCAAACACTGGTCCACATTATCTACCTCAAGCCACCCTGCTCAACATCAATAACCATGCGTAATTCGGCATCAAGTAATTCAAGTGCATTACAATAAGCACGGAGAAGGAAATGACACAATGTCACACAAACCCGAAAGAACATAACCAATATGCAATCAATCATGCAATACCCAAATTCCCATCCCTCTCAAGTTCTACTACAAAGTCCAAATAGGAACGCTCCATCTGTACACATAACCAACAGATCACAACCCCTCGTAGCATAGAAGAGTAACCCATAGATCATTTTAGAACATGAATAAGCTCAACAACAACCGAATGACACATCCCTCAACCATAGCAGTAAGGAGCCATCCAATCCGACCCAATGTAGAATACACATCCCTATTGTGCCTACCAATGGACCCCAAATCAACTCTGGTCACCCTCAAATAGATACATAACCCTCTGAAAGTCTACAATGACTGAACCATAAAGCATACTATCATATGGATAGCTTTGTCCACATCTTCACAACCCACAACCACGAAACAATCTGTTTCTAAGAATTCCCAGTCTTCAAGTCCATAGAACACACGAATCACCATATTTGATCTCGACTCCACCGACTGAATGTCTAACACATCTCTCATACACAAACATTCCATGAGGAATACTTCTATAATTCTCCTATGACACCTAGAAAAATCTGAACTTCAGCAGCCGATCAACCTGGCGAGTACCACAACACAAATGATGCGTTCGTAAATCAAAACACAATGCGCTTTCTGAAATGCACACCCATCTCAGGCAATACCAAGTAGTAATATCATTCACCTAGTCATCTGAAACCATCCATGTTGCCTAAGAATTCATGACCTTCCTTCAAACTAAATTGTGACCTTGCACACGCAAATCTTAATCCCCACAACATACCGCATCAATCATGCCATCATGTGAAGAGTACAAGAATCTCATAATCAACTCTGAGTCTCAAGCAGAATACATACCCGATCAGTCAGAAACCTTTCATTTGATCTCATCCAGGAGGAAATCACAACACACAACATGTCCCACACACCGGTATAAAATATACACCTCGAACCATGGTAGAAACTATTGAGCACATCTTGGAATCCCTTTGCACATAACCAAATCATCAGAACTGAATCCCTCTAACTCAACCAAGCTACCTATGTCACCAAACCCAAGAGCATTACCGCGAGCACCTATAGAGACTCACCACATGGTAAGAACCAAGAGAGTCGATCATGTCCATTACCATGCTGATACATACTATTACCAAGATTCCATATTTCTCCTAGTTCCTTCCAAATTATCCTCAAGTTGACACTTCTCCTTGTCAGAACACCACGATCCTTATCCAAAACTCACCCTACAAGATCCTAGCGTAAAACCACACTGCCCTAAGACCCGCAAGCCGCTGAATTCTCTCTTAAGCACCCCAAAAGTACCAGAACCAAGATACCTACTCTGAAGAGACCTTCTATGAATCTAAAGTCATTTCCTCCACCTTCCTGAATGCTGAAATGTAGAATCCATAATGATATAGAAATGCCACAAGTCGACACCATCCAATGTAAATCTCAGTTTCTAGCCATATACAAATCCTGAAAATTCTGAATTCCTACATATAAATATTGAATCCATTAGAACCATTCTCGAGAGTCATCCACTCAACTCCAATCCCAATTAAACCGACTAAATGGACCGAACGACTTGTGCCCCATTAGCACACCAACACCCTAAGAAGTAATCCCACCTTAACGCGACCAAGAAAATTCCTATTCTATGCACACTACATCCTTCACGAATAACCACTCAATCATTCCATGCTTTCTATATACCCATAGAGTGTAATACAACCTGTATCCAGAAATTCCCTTACTCGAGCCATCCTCGATCTCAACCTCTAGAAGTCAAAACTGATTCACAATTATAACTCAAACCGAAACCATTACACATAACCGTGCAATTCACTCGTCGATAGAAGACTCTCCCCCACTTGGCTCAAAGCCATAGATCAAAACACATAATAACTCAAAATACCCATACTCTATTACTACCACAATACCGTAGTAAAATTCAACTAAATCCTTCCTGAGCTCTAGTAACGCCAACCATCTAATATTTCAAATTATCTGCAAATCTCACGTTCACCCTTGAAATAGTCAAGCCAACTTCCACAAGCGATCCAAACTCAAATTTCAACATATAACATTCACTGGTGAAAGAGAACTCCCTACAAAACATCATAAGGACCACACAACCTCAGGACACCTCACAGGAGATAACCCACTTGCTCTGCCTCAAACTGGCATCTCTCTATACCCTTCCACATTCACGACTACTACGCAATCACTTAATCTTCTCGATTTTGAACTCATCAACAAGACATGAGAATCTACTTCACTCAACAACTAAACAACATGAGAGATCCCTCAACACATCTATTACTCGAGACTATACGCCATATCAAGAAAGAAATCAAACACCCAATAGTCCTTGCTACATCTCAAGTAAACTCTTCTCGTCACATTCGAAAAATCTGAACACATCACGCAATCACATCATACTCACCACATAGTCATCCAATCACAAATCTCACTAATAGGGACACAAACAGACATATAATTCCCAAAAGCACGTGCTCACACAATCAAAATCTCTGTGCTCAAGCTACAGCCAAAACCCGACCTCAAGTCCTCCAGATCGACCCATCGTCGGCATGCCAAAATCACTTCTCGCACCTCAACCATAGAATCACAAGTCGTCATTGCACAACTGATACCGAGCACTCACATACGCATGCGAATATGTGGAGGAATTCAAAGGGTTACGCATAAAGCTGAATCAATGCTGCACGATAAGGAAAGAAAGATGGGAAGTATATCCTATATGTCCTGTAGCCTCTCGAAGATAGGTATGGACGTCATCATACCGATCTGCAAGACTCTACTAGACACTTTCTCATGACTTCCAGAATCTATGGACCTAGAGCTCTGATACCAACTTTTCACGACCCCAAATCCACTAGTCGTGATGGCCCCTAACACAACCCGCTAGGTAAGCCAACTAATAACTATCTAATTCCAATAATGTTAACAAGATAATAAAGTATAGAAATTATCTGACATTTATACATTTCTCAAGGACTGGTAGTACAAATCATGAGCTTCTAAGAATAGAGTTTGCAAAGCTTAAATGAAATAAATACATAGTCTATTTGAAAAGGACATAAATAGAGTTTTATAGATCTAAAGCTACCACGAACAAGGGGCAGCTACAACCGGGACGCGGGTACATCTTCAACCCAACTCCCATCGAACGCAGCAACATCAACAGCCAATATCTGCACGCAAGGTGCAGAAGCATAGTATGAGTAAAACCGACCCCATGTACTCAGTAAGTAACTGACCTAACCTTAGGTTGAAATCAGTGACGAGCTAACACAATGTCGGGTTCAATAACAAAATTCCACAATAGTTCATAACAGCATAAATACAAGTATAAAGAGGTATCTTAGAAGTAAAAATGCTCAGCTCATTCACAGTTCCAGAAAATGGTCATGTTTTTTAAGTTTCTCAGTAAAAACCCCAAATCTCTTTCCGAAAATGCCAAAAATATGAGTAAGTTTGAAAACTATAATTTTCTAAATATCTTTTTCACAATAAATAAAAAAAATTCATTTTCTTTCCAGATAACAAGTATAAAATACCTCTCTATGCCCAAATATCAATGTGTATAATAAGTCATGAATGACGTGACACCGTATAACACGAGGAAAAATGCATCTCTATGCATGTATGTTATGTGTGCATGCAACTATCATGTACCTCAGAGATGAATCATGCTCAATGCTCAGTACACTCAATCACTCAGCGATGTACAATAACTGTTGCGCCATGCAGCCCGATCCACACACACACACACACACACACACACATATATATATATATATATATATATATATAGTCCACTGCGCTCGGTGGGCATTTGCAGACTCTGGAGGGGCTCCTTCAGCCCAAGCACTATATTGTTGCGGCGCGCAGCCCGATCCAATCTCGTTGTGGCATGCAACCCGATCTATATATATATATATATAGTCCACTGCGCTCGGTGGGCATTTGCAGACTCTGGAGGGGCTCCTTCAGCCCAAGCACTATATTGTTGCGGCGCGCAGCCCGATCCAATCTCGTTGTGGCATGCAACCCGATCTATATATATATATATATAGTCCACTGCGCTCGGTGGGCATTTGCAGACTCTGGAGGGGCTCCTTCAGCCCAAGCACTATATTGTTGCGGCGCGCAGCCCGATCCAATCTCGTTGTGGCATGCAACCCGATCTATATATATATATATATAGTCCACTGCGCTCGGTGGGCATTTGCAGACTCTGGAGGGGCTCCTTCAGCCCAAGCACTATATTGTTGCGGCGCGCAGCCCGATCCAATCTCGTTGTGGCATGCAACCCGATCTATATATATATATATATAGTCCACTGCGCTCGGTGGGCATTTGCAGACTCTGGAGGGGCTCCTTCAGCCCAAGCACTATATTGTTGCGGCGCGCAGCCCGATCCAATCTCGTTGTGGCATGCAACCCGATCTATATATATATATATATAGTCCACTGCGCTCGGTGGGCATTTGCAGACTCTGGAGGGGCTCCTTCAACCCAAGCGCTATATCATTGCGGCGTGCAGCCCAATCCAATCTCGTTGTGGCATGCAACCCGATCTATAATATATATAAGTAGCCGTAAGGCTTTTTGCAGTGTGCAACCCAATCCATATACATAAATTTATACCCTGAAGGCTTGTTCCGCCGTGAAACTTGATCCATATATATCACTGCGGCATGCAACCCGATCCTGTAAAATATAATCAATATAATATGCTGCGGTGTGCAGCCCGATCCCATAATGTCACTCTCACTCAGGCCCTAGACCTCACTCAGTCACCAATCTCTCCAGTCTCACTCACGGGCTCACAATGTCATGATACTAGCCCGACAACAATGATATGATGCATCAATAAACAACAATTGAGAGTGAGATATGATATGAATGCATGAATGTGACTGAGTACAAAATATCCATGGAATCAGCAAGATGACAGTAAGTAACAACCACTATGGGTCCAAACAATATCAACATAATGCCTAAACATTATATCTAGCATGATTGATAGCTTAACTACTTTATCATATGGTAAAAACATAGATATCAACAAAGTACGACCACTATACAGTGCCATGGAAGCAACAGAGTCCCAATGCACATGGTGCACGCCCACACGCTCGTCACCTAGCATGTACGTAACCTCAATATCAATCACATAACACGTATTACGAGGTTTCATACCCTCATCACTAAGTTTATAAGAGTTACTTACCTCGAAGAAGCCAAGTCCAACACCCAGCAAGCCAAATGATACTCCAAAAAACCATCCCATGTGTACTGACTTCTAAACGGCTCGAAACTAGCCAAAAGAAATTCAAATACATCAAATAATTCCAAAGGAAACAAACCCAATCGATAAATGTTGAATCTTTAATCAAAATCCCAAAATCGACAAAAAAATAAACTGGGGCCCGTGCCTCGGAACACGTCAAAAATCACAGAATCCGATAACCCATTCAATTACGAGTTCAACCATATAAATTTCACTCAAATCTGACTCAGAATCGATGCTCAAAACTCAAAAATTCACTTTATGAAATTTTAGACAAAATCCCGAAATTTCACTTTGAAATCATCAATCAAATACCAAAAACGAAGATGGATTAACTAAATATAACCAAAATCGAGTATAGAACACTTACCCCAATCCATATGGTGAAAATCGCC
Organism: Nicotiana knightiana; assembly: GCA_005239525.1. Lineage (NCBI taxonomy): Eukaryota > Viridiplantae > Streptophyta > Magnoliopsida > Solanales > Solanaceae > Nicotiana > Nicotiana knightiana. The sequence goes on along the minus strand of ML369977.1, from coordinate 49,723 downwards.
TCCAAAAATTATCCAAATCCGAGCTCCCCAACTTAAAATATGACCAAATGAACAAACCTTCAATATTAGATATTTTGCCCAGTTGTTCTGCCTCGTTTTGCATGCCAAACAATTCCAAAACTTGCTTTTGATGCCTCCAATGAATTTTTTGTGGAATTTCAGTCAAGTTAGGCTTTTGAATCAATCCATTTGACCTTATAATGAATGAGGTATATTGTTTTTAATATTTGAAAATGGTACAGATTTTTAAATACGAAGTTAGTGGCAATTTCATAATCAATCTGAAAAATCTGGCAACCCAATTCTTAGTAAAATGACCATAAAATCCTCATACGATGTGCAAATTCGACGATTCTTTTTGCTCCGGATCCGTAATTACAATATGGATCTAATGCTTCAATCAAAACATAAATCGGAGCTCATTTAATCAATGTGGTACCATTTATGCTTGAAGAAACGACGTTGATACATAAGAAAATCGAGCGCAACACAACCCAAACCTATCTGAAACTCACCCGAGCCCCTCGGGACCCCATACGAACATACCAACAAGTCCCATAACATAACACAGACTTACTCCAGGCCTCAAATCACGCATAACAACATCGAAACGACGAAACGCACCTCAAATCAAATTTAATGAACTTTCGTTCGACATCCAAAAACTCACGCCGAAACATATGAAATCAACTCGGAATGAACTCAAATTTTGCACACAAATCCTGATGTATCATATAGAGCTACTCGTGCCCCAAAACTATCGAACGAAGTACAAATACTCAAAATGACCGGTCGGATCGTAACACAACTATACAACCAAATGTTAATATACTTATTCGTCTAGTTATTCCACCACCTTGTGTCATATCCTGGATGCCGGCGGAAAAAAAATGCTGATGTTATGTTAAGTCTGTATCTGTTAGTGTTTGTAGACAACTAGCGAAGATTTGAAACCTCAATGTCATGAATGGCTTATCGTCCTCATGTAATAACCAATGGATCAAATGTCTGTTTTTACTTAGTATCCTATGAATAAAATTTCCAGTTTGTCAACAAAAAATAAAATGCCAAGAGGTGATTGAGCCTATTTTTTTCCTCCTACAAAAAAGAAAGAAATAAACTACATCCACTAAATATTCCTTAGAGCTGACCAATGTCTTCAGACGTGTTTGCGTGCAAACATTATTCATTGCATTTTATTTTGTCCTTCTTTTAAAGTGCTCAAAACTATTTGGTTGTGTTGATTGGAGGGGTTGATATAAAACTCGTTGTTCTACCATAAATTATATCATCTTCTTTATTTATTGTCTATGTCCTGTTCCTTTAGTGTGAAGGGTCATCTTATGAATTAAGACACTATTCTGAGCTCATTAGCCTTAAAAAGATAAATTTTAGTTACATCAATTTGTGTGCGCAGTTCGGGCATGAAACCGAAAAGCTTTTATGTGAAAAATATGAAAAATAATAATTTTGGAATTTAAAATTTGTTTTTAGTTGACTTCGATCAACATTTTTGAGTAAACGAACCCGGATCCGTGTTCCGACGATCCCGGGAGGTTCACAGTAAAATATAGGACTTGGGCGTATAATGTACTCTACACTTTTTGTGCAAATCCAGGTACCAGCCAGAGCTAGGTGAAAGTAGTAGCTGGTATTATTCGCACAGAGACACGAGGTAGATCTGCTGGCGTCCGCAGATTCCTGGAGTCTTCCCTTTATTATTTAGATTGTTGTCTTATTTCATTCAAAACATAGATATATTTCTTTTAGCCAAATACTTGTAGTATTCTTTAGTAGTTCGTAAATTGTGACACCAGACCCTGGGTAGTTATATAGTTAGTATTAGTTTGTGGTTCGTCTCATCTTATCGAATATTATTCCTGATTGCATTTATTGGAAAGTATTAGATTTTCTTTTTATTTTAAATTATTCTATTGTGTTTAAGTAAACTTTTAAAAGAAAAGGTTAGTTAAGTTCTAACATTGGCTTGCTTAGTAAGTATGGTGTTAGGCGCCATCACGATACTGAGGGTTGGGAATTTGGGTCGTGACAAGCTGGTATCAGAGCTCTAGGTTGCCTAAGTCTCACAATTCACGAACAAGCTTAATAGAGTTTGAAGGAACGGTATGGAGATGTATGTACTTATCTCTCAGAGGCTATAAAGTTAGGAATGAACTCGTTTTATTTCTACTCTGTCGTGCGAATTCTTGTTATCTCTAATACGGATTGAACTCGTCTATTCTTTTCCTCTCGCAAATCTCGACATTGCGCAATGCGTCTACAACCGGACAAGAAATGGAGCCTTAATGACAGCTACGATTAGGGGAAGAGACAAAAGCAGAGCTCAATCTAGAGCTCGAACATCAACACCTATTGTAAAGCCTCAAATGGATCTTGATGTAGAGGTTCTAGCTCAGTAGGTACATGTTGGACTAGTTCAGATTCCATAAGGATTTATAGCTACTCCAGTGTTGCAGGATGCACTAGTCCGTTTATTGAGGTTGGACAAGTTTACCAAACTATTTTCACTCCATTCCAGTGGTACATATTTTGGAGACCCGCATGATTTTCCTGACCGATGTTATGAAGTATTACAGAACATAGGAATAAGTTGAAAGCAACGGGATTGATTTATATGAGCTGTGAAGTTTAACATTGTGGATTATCAGACATTGTGACATATGACTTCGTGCGAAGTGGGGAACTCCACTGCCAAGGAATAGATTGCGGGGTCATGAGTTATATCGATTTTGGCTTGGAATGTATAAGGCCTGAGATTTTGCAAGAGATAAAGCTGGGACTTGCGGTATGTCCTCCTCCTTAATAACCCCATACCTCAGTACCAAAGGAGTTATATAAACAACTTTGAATCTACGGAAGGTCTACTCAGAGTGGAATTCAGGATTGCGGATTTTAGGGGTAGCTCAATAGTGTTGGGTCAACATAGTAAAAGAATAAATTGACCGCCGGTGTTTGTCGTAAGCCTACAAAGAGGGCGACCAGACATTGAAACACCAACTACTTGGATCAGTTCTCATAAATACTATTGATAAAATTTGTTTCTCGGACTATCCATAATGCATGGCGCATAGGGTTTGGACGATTGTGTCAGGTCCCCGTGACGGTGTCAGAACATGCTATCAAGTTCAATAAGTTAGCCCGTCATGCTCCTACATCGGTTCATATAGCCAGAGAGCAAGTCCACGGACTCATTAAAGGACTTAATTATGATCGTAAAATTTTGTACGACTCAGGGCAGGTTGATACTTTATTTCAGCTAGTTGTAGAAATTGTCCTAGACTTGGGAGAGTTATATTTCATCAGAGCACTCAGGCTACGTGCCCCATTTCAGTTACAACTCAACTTACATGTCTAGCTAGGGGAAGGGTTCGGGATGTTGAAGGTGGAGATCAGACTCCTAGAGGTGGAGACCCAGCCTGTTGATATATTTTCTATGGTATGGTTGAGGTCGTTACACCAAATGGTAATCATTACAAGTACAATTTCTAGTTATTATAAAGTGACAACTTCCTTAACTTGATTCGGTTATGAGTATCTAAGAAATTCCTCCTAATATGCTCCACTCATGGGTGAGCTTCGTAACCCTAAAATCTACTTATGTGAATACTTGTATTGAGAAATTCTATGGAGATGGCTATGTCTATCATTACGTGTTGTAATTTTGTTTAACGAAAAATATTTTAAGGAAGAAAGAGGGATGTTTCGAGTGGCACGATGTCCATATTACTTGTGATTTAGAACTGAGGGCGAGATCCTCGCATTTTAATATGATTTGGTATGTTTAAATCGGGCTACGAATCGCGGAGGAAGTTATATAAGGAAGAGATCCTTGTGATGAAAATTCTTGTGTTTAAATTCTTCCTTGTGAAATTAATTTTTTTTTTCTATAGTACCAATAGGGAGTCATGCTTGTTAGGTTTAGTTGAAAATTTTTTGTATAAAATTATCAGTGAATTATTTGCCAAATCCGTGTTATAATTTTTGAGCTTTGACCTATGAGGTGGGTGCCCGCCCATGTGGCGTTAAATGAGACACGTTAATTCGGGTATATGATTATGAGTTCTTCATGCATCGCACCTCGTTATAAGTATTATGAAGTCTTGGACGGAGATATTTGTTAACGTGAAGTTATTTGATGATTCTGCAATTGACTATGAACAACTATTAAGATCATGTTGAACCAAAAGGGTGTTCCATTCAAATGTTTGAACGAGTGTGAGGAGATATTTCAGAAGCTCAAGACAGCCTTGACTTCAGCACCGGAGTTGGTGTTACCATCAGGTTCAAGATTTTTCACAGTATATTGTGATTCTTCCCGTGTTGGTCTTGGAGTGGTACTGATGCAGGAGGGCAGGGTGATTGCATATGCGTCTCGGCAGTTGAAAGTCCATGAGAAGAATTACCCTATCCATGACTTAGAGTTGGCAACCATTGTTCACGCATTGAAGATTTGGAGGCACTATCTTTCTGGTGTGTCGTGTGAGGTTTTCACATACCATTGCAGTCTCCAGAACTTTTTCAAGCAAAAAGGATCTTAATTTAAGGCATAGGATATAGTTAGAGTTATTGAAAGATTATGATTTCACTATATTATATCTGCAAAAGGACAATATCACAATAGTTATTTAGTATGGTATTGCTCAAGGATATCCGCCAATTACAATTTGAATCGATATGAGTGCTAGTGTTTACATGAAATTGAAAAAATCAAGTGTAGGGATGACAACGCTCCCACTATGTGTGTCATTTGCTAAAAATACTATAGCTAGAAGCACCTCCAATTTCAATGTTGCTACAATTTCATCCGAAATTGCACAATTTGAAAGCAGTGATCTGATAAGTACTTTTAATGTGCAAGAAGGAGAAGACACCAATATAGAACTTGGTGATGCAAACATCATAACTGATCAATTTCATCAAAAAGTTGAAAAAATGACAAATTTACAAAGACAAGAACCTATTGGCTCTCATTTTGAAACAATATACCGTTAGAAAAAAATATCAATATCGGGTTAATAAATCATGCCCAAGAAGGTTCATCTGAATTTTTTGAAGTAAAGACTATGCGATACCTATATAGTTTATCAGGATGTTATATATGTATACTATGTGAATACAAAATTTTATTGGTTTGTGTGTGTTTTTTAGATTCTGATATAGTATATCACTATGCTATATCAGTATACTATGTGAGTATAGAATTATATTGGTTTTTTTATGTGTTATTTTATCAGTAAAAGATAATACTGATATAGTATATAAGTATGCTACATCTGTGTACTATGTGAGTATAGAATTATACTACTTTTTGTGCATGTATTTTTAATCATAAGATAATACTGATATAGTATATAAGTATGTTATATGAGTATATTATGTGAGTATAGAATTATACTGGTTTGTGTGTGTGTTTATCATAGGATAATACTGATATAGTATATAAGTATGTTATATGAGTATATTATGTGAGTATAAAATTGTACCGGTTTGTGTGTGTGGCTTTTTATCAGTAAAAAGATGATACTGATATAGCATATAAATATGCTACATCAGTATACTATGCGAGTATAGAATTATACCGGTTTTTTGTGTGTGTTTTTTATCAGTAAAAGATGATACCGATATAGTATATAAGTATGATATATCAGTATACTGCGTTGAAGCAAACAATGACATAAATATGTAAACATTATACATATTTAGTATACTACTACACTATTTGAGTACACCATTTTTTATCATTCTTCTTCTCTACACAACTGTATTTGCATTATAACCAAGTATACCCTTGATTGCATGGATGAAGGATGTACTTGGAAACATAAAGCATCAATCCTACGAGCATCAAATCTTTTCAAAGTGGCGGATTTCAATTTTGTCCACAGTTGTTTAAAGGATAGGAGATTTTCTTCACAAAAGCAAGTTGTCTTGACTTTTATTGCAACTGTGGTACAAGATAAATTTGTTAACCCGAAAACTATATATATACCAATACATATCCAAAGAAACATCCAAAAAGCATATGGTATAGATTTAAGCTACATGAAAGCATGGAGATCAACAGAAAAAGAAATGAAAGTGTTGAGGGGACACCATGTAATGACCCGGTCGGTCGTTTTGAGAATTAACGCCCGGATCCCCTAATAACTACTTCTCCCATGTCTATTTATGTTATTGGAACTTGTCGGAGTGTTGAGTGGGGAAATTCGGAGTGATTTTGGACATAGTCCATTAATGTGAATTTAGCTCTAGAAATCGGACCGTAGCTTAGAATTGTGTGAAGACGAATTCGAAATGGAATTTCGTCGACTCCATTAGCTCCGTTGGGTGATTTTGGGGTTAGGAGTGAGTTCGAAATGTGTTTTCGAGGTCGGTTGTAGATTTAGGCTTGATTTGGTGATAGTTAGAATTTCGACGATTTCGGCCGATAGGTGAAATTTTGATATCGGACTCGGAATGGAATTCCGAAAGTGACAGCAGGTCCGTAATTCCATTTTTGACCTGTGTGAAAATTTTGAGGTCATTCGGACGAGTTTAAACGTGATTCGGAATCGGATGTGGATTTTAGAAATTTCATAAGTTCTTAGGCTTGAATCTATGCATATTTAATGATTTTTATGTTATGAGACGTGTTTTTAAGGATCGTCCAAGTTTTAATGAGGTATTAGGGTTGATTGGTAGTTTTGGTTGAGGTCCCAGGGGCCTCGGGTGTGTTTCGGGTGTTCAAACGGACATATTTTTGGCCTAGTCTTCAGTTGTTTTTTTCTAGTTTTTAGAGCAGCAGATAATCATTCAGTACGATCGCGTGTCTTGGGCCGAGATCGCGTAGAACAAGTTTAAGCCCAGCTATTTTTTGCCAGTGTAACGCAGCAAGGGGGTCGCGACCGCATAAGGTCATTGGGCAGGGCAGGGGGAGTTTTGCTCTATGCGTTCTCGTGGGCCTAGCTGTGAAAGCATAGGGTCCAGTCCGGTGTGCTCCGCGATCGCAAGTGCTACTGTGCGACCACACTCCATTTTAAGGGGGGTGAGGCATAATTTATGCGATCGCATCCGTATGTCCGCGATCGCATTTCACAATTAGGCCTGGGCAGAATATTAAAACCCATTTCGAGGGTTTAAGCCTATTTTCAGCATTTTCGAATTTTGGAGCTCGGGAAGGGCGATTTTTGAAGACTTTTGCACCTGGGTAATTTGGGTAACTGATTTCTAACCTACTTAGATCAATTTTCATGATTTCTAACTTAAATTTGGTCCTTAGAATTCGAATTTGGTGGAAGATCTGGGGAAAAATTGATAAACTTCATAGACCAAATTATTGAGTTTTGACCTCTGATTTGAGAGATTTTCATATGTTTAGACTCGTGAGTGAATGGGTGTCTGGAAAATATAAACTTTACCCGATTCCGAGACATGGGACAGGGAGACCTTTTGGACGAGTTTTCTAATTTCGCTTTTTAGCTTCGAATTATTTATCTATTTTGATTCCTTAAAGTGTTATTTATATTATGCAATCGAATTTATTAGATTTGGGCCACCCGGAGTCGGATACTCGTGGCAAGAGCGTGGTATTGATTTGATTAGAGCAGTCAAGGTAAGTGTCTTGCCTAACTCTGTGTTGAGGACTTCCCCTTAGGCATTTTTATACTGATTTTTGTTACGTGGACGTCGTGTACGTGAGGTGACGAGTGTGAACACAAGTCATAGTTTCTAAATTTCACCTTTTCCTTCCATGGCATCACTCATTTTCATTCATTTATTATTGTTCCCTGTCTTAACTGAGTAGTTAGCTTAAAAATAGGCATGCCCACCTGTACGGACTGAGATCCGAGAGCTTTCCCCCTGTACTGCATTGTATATTTAAATTGGGACGACGGACTGAGATCCGGGAGCTTTTTCCCTGTACTGCATAGCATATTTAAATTGGGACGACGGACTGAGATCCGGGAGCTTTCCCCTTGTACTGCATTGCATGTTTACTGTTGGGATATATGTTGTGCTGAGCCGAGGACTCTTTTTCTGTTATTAATTCTTTCAGTTCCATTAATTCTGTTTATCAACGTTTATCTATATTTCACTGTTTAGATTTATAACTGTCTTGTTTTAAAACTCAGTAGGGCCTCAACCTGACCTCACCACTACTTGACTGGGGTTAGGCTTGGAACTTACTGAGTACCAAATGTGGAGTACTCACGCCCTTCCTGCGCATGTTTTCCCCATGTGCAGATCCAGGTTCCAGTGCACCGTACAGTGGCTAGGCGTATCTCATCAGCTGTTTAGGAGATCGCGAGGTAATTATGTCACGTTCGTAGGATCACCCGAGTCTCCTTCTTACTCCAGTATAGTTATAGAAGATATATATAGATACATTTTTCCTTACTCCTTTGCATAGAGCTACAGTAGTTCAGAGTTTGTGACTTTGTGATGTTTCGGGTCTTGGGAAAGTAAAAGATGTAAATGTCGAGCGACTAAATTTTATAGTATTGCTTCTTCTTTACTGTTTCTAATATCGCTTTGTCTTATTTTCCGCAAATTATAGGCTTACCTAGTCGTAGAGACTAGGTGCCTTCACGAGACCGTTCGGAGGGTAACTCGGGTTGTGACAAGTTGGTATCAAACTGTCTAGGTTCATAGGAGTCACAAGTCACAAGCCGGTTTATTAGAGTTCGCGGATCGGTGTGGAGATGTCTGTATCTATCTTCGAGAGGTTATGTAATTGTTAAGAACAATCAAATTCTTTGGAATTCCTTATCGTGCTAGTTATTGTCATCAAATTCTTAAACTCTATTCTATTCTTTCTTACAGATTTTTTGTACCCGTACCGGACGTACTGATGACCAGGCACCCGAGCCCCCAGTCAAAACCACCAGAGGCAGGGGACGGGGCAGAGGACGAGCATGCGGTGCAGCCTGAGCACCGGCTAGAGCAGAGGCAGAGGAGCCCTTAGAAGCCACAGTTGGAGGGACACAGGAGGTCCCTACTATTACTTCAGCCCTCCAGGAGACATTGGCTCAGTTCTTGAGTGCCTTCAGTACTCTGTATCAGGTGGGACTACTTCCGATAGCTCCAGCTACATCCCAGGCTGGGGGAGGGACACAGACTGCCGCAACTCGTACTCCTGAGCAGTAGGTCCATATTGGGCAGGTTCTAGAGTATATTCCTATGCCCCCAGCAGCTCCAACTCAGCATGAGGCTATGGTTGTTGTTTCTGAGGCAGAGCAGCTCCAACTTGAAAGGTACAAGAAGTACCACCCACATGAGTTCAGCGGATTAGCTTCAGATGACGCCCTGGGTTTTCTTGAGGACTGTCATCGCATTCTCCGCACTATGGGTATTGTGGAGACGAGTGGGGTTTCTTTCACTGCTTTCCAGCTGAGAGGAGAAGCCTATCAGTGGTGGCGTGCTTTTGAGCTGAGTAGTCCGGATGAGGCAACTTCACTTACTTGGGCTCATTTCTCCGAGCTGTTATTACTTGATTTTATCCCTCAAAGCCTCAGGGATTCTTGGCGTGCAGAGTTTGAGCAGCTACGTTAGGGTATCATGACTGTGCCAGAGTATGCAGTCCGTTAAAGCGATTTGGCTCGTCATGCACCAGCTTTGGTTGTCACTGTCATAGAGAGGGTTCGACGTTTTATTGAGGGACTCCACCCCAGTATTTGGACTAGCATGGCTAGAGAGTTGGAGACAGATATCACTTACCAGCAGGCCGTGAGTATTGCCCGGAGGATTGAGAGTATGTTACCCTGGGACAGGGAGGAGAGAGAGGCCAAGAGATCTCGAGAGACTGGTCACTTTTCAGGAGTTTGTGCACCAGTAGCACGCTATAGTAGGGGTTTTGTGAGTCACCCCATTCATTCAGCCCTTCTAGCAGCCAGTGGTATTCCAGCTCCTCTTAGACCTAAGGAGCCTTATTATGCACTACCAGTATCTCATATGCCTCCTGCTCGAGGTGCTATCATTGGCTAGTCCAGCAGGCCAGTTCAGAGTCAGCAGCAGCCGTCATGTCCTCCGAGAGGTTATTTTGGGTATGGTGACCCTCTTCATGTGATCAGAGATTGCCCTAGAGCTAGGGGTGCACCACCTCAGACTTATCAGGTTCCACGTCTTCCACCGGGTCCTCCAGCTATTCTCCCAGCCCCAGCTGCTACCCCACCTTCTCAGACAACTCGAGGTGGAGGTCGGGGAGGTCGAGGTCACCCTAAAGGGAGAGGCCAGGCTAGATATTATGCTCTTCCAGCCCATTCAGAAGTTGTTGCTTCAGATTCGGTCATCGCAGGTATTGTCCATGTTTGTCATAGGGATGCATTCGTGTTATTTGATCCAGGTTCTACGTACTCATATGTATCTTCTTACTTTGCTTCACATACGGGGACATCTCGGGATTCTTTGAGTTCCCCCATATATGTTTCTACTCTTGTGGGAGATTCTTTTGTTGTGGACCGTGTATATCGGTCGTGCTTGAATGTTATTAGTGGTTTTGAGACCAGGACTGACTTACTATTACTCAGCATGGTAGATTTCGACGCTATATTGGGTGTGGAATGATTGTCTCCCTACTATGTTATTCTTGATTGTCACGCCAAGACCGTGATGCTGGCTATGCCAGGACTACTGAGGTTAGAGTGGAGATCCTCCTTAGAATATACTCCCCATCGAGTCCTTTCTTTTCTTCAGGCTCAGTGGATGGTTGAAAAGGGGTGTGATGCGTATCTGGCTTATGTGAGAGATGTTAGTGTAGAGACCCCTAAAGTTGAGTCAGTCCCCGTTGTCAGGGTTTATCTTGATGTTTTTCCAGCTGATCTTCCGGGTATACCACCCGACAGAGATATTGATTTCGGCATTGACTTGTTTCTAGACACTCAGCCCATTTCTATTCCTCTTTATCGCATGGCTCCTCCTGAGTTGAAGGAGCAGTTGCAAGAGTTACTTGACAAAGGTTTCATCAGGCCCATTGTATCACCTTGGGGTGCTACGGTATTATTCGTGAAGAGAAAGGATGGTTCGATGCATATGTGTATTGACTACCGGCAGCTGAATAGGGTGACAGCGAAGAACAGGTACCCATTGCCCGCAATAATGATTTATTTGACCAGTTACAGGGTGCTAAGGTGTTCTCCAAGATTGATCTGCTTTCGGGTTATCATCAGTTGAAGATTCGGGAGCCTGATATCCTAAAGACTGCCTTCAGAACCAGATATGGCCACTATGAGTTCCTTGTTATGTCATTTAGGCTGACCAATGCCCCAATAGCCTTTATGCATCTGATGCACAACGTATTTCGGCCTTATCTTGGTACTTTCGTCATCGTTTTCATTGATGACATTCTGATATATTCTCAGTCCCAGGAGGACCATGAACAACACTTGAGGATCGTGCTTCAGACATTGAGGGAGAAGAGTTGTATGCCAAATTTTCTAAGTGTGAATTTTGGCTTGATTCTGTGGCATTCCTAGGCCATGTGGTGTCTTCGGATGGGATCAAGGTAGATCCAAAAAAGGTGGAGGCGATGCAGAGTTGGATGAGACCGTCTTCAGCTACTGAGATCTGCAGTTTCCTCGGTTTGGATGGGTATTATCGCCGTTCTGCGAAGGGATTTTCATCCATTGCAGCGCCCATGACCAGATTGACCTAGAAGGGTGCCCCTTGTATATGGACTGAGGAGTGTGAGGAGATCTTTCAGAAGCTTAAGACAGCCCTGACTACAGCTCCTGTGTTGGTATTGCCTACCGGTTCCGGGTCCTATACAGTCTATTGTGATGCTTCGAGGATTGGCCTGGTAGCGGTGTTGATGCAGGACGGTAGGGTTATTGCCTACGCGTCCAAACAATTGAAGGTGCATGAGAAAAACTACCATGTTCATGATCTCGAGTTGGCAGCGATTGTTCACGCCCTGAAGATATGGAATCATTATTTATATGGTGTTCCCTTTGAGATATTCACGGATCACCGGAGTTTGCAGCACATATTCAGGCAGAAGGATCTCAATTTGGGCCAGCGTTGGTGGTTGGAGTTACTCAAGGATTATGACATCACTATATTATACAACCCAGGGAAGGCCAATGTGGTGGCCGACGCCTTGAGTCGCCGGGCGGAGAGTTTGGCATATCTTCATGCAGCTGAGAGGCCTCTAGCTTAGATGTTCAGTCCTTAGCCAGTCAGATCATGAGACTGTATCTTTCTGAGCCTCGCCGGGTATTTTCTTGTGTTGTTGCTCGATCTTCTCTTTACGACCGTATTCGGGAGCGCCAGTATAATGATCCCAACCTTCCGGCTCTTCAGGATAGGGTTCGGCAGGGTGATGCCAGGGATGTGACCATAGGTGATAACGGTGTGATGAGGATGCAGGGCCGGATTTGTGTGACCAATGTGGATGGGCTTCGGGAGTTGATTCTTGAGCAGGCCCATAGTTCGCGGTATTCCGTCCATCCGGGTACCGCGAAGATGTACCAGGATCTGAGACAACACTATTGGTGGCGAAGGATGAAGAAGGATATAGTGGAGTTTGTAGCCAAGTGTCTCAACTGTCAGCAAGTCAAATGTGAGCATCAGAGACCGGGAGGGATACTTCAGCAGATGCACATTCCTGAGTGGAAGTGGGAGCGCATTACCATGTATTTCGTGGTTGGGTTGCCTCGGACTTTGTGAAAGGTTGACGCGGTTTGGGTCATTGTGGATAGGTTGAACAAATCGGCGCATTTCATTCCAGTAGCTACCACTTATACTTCTGAGAGGTTGGCCCAGATCTACATTCGGGATATAGTCCAGTTGCACGGTGTTCCGGTGTCCATTATATCAAATCGAGGTCCTCAGTGCACCTCGCACTTCTGGAGAGCATTGCATAGTGAGTTGGGTACCCAGATAGATCTCAGCACAGCATTTCACCCTCAGGGCATGTGTGATTGACTTTGGAGGTCAGTGGGACCAGTTCTTGCCTTTGGCCGAGTTTGCTTACAATATTAGTTATCAGTCCAGCATTGAGATGGCTCCATTTGAGGCTTTGTATGGTCGGGGATGTCGCTCTCCTATCGGGTGGTTTGAGCCTGGCGAAGCTAAGTTATATGGCACTTGGTGAAGGATGCCTTGGAGAAGGTGAGGTTGATTCAGGAGAGGCTCCGTACAGCCTAGTCCAGACAAAAGAATTACGCGGATCAGAAGGCGCGTGATGTATCATTTATGGATGGAGATAAGGTCTTGTTGAAAGTCTCATCGATGAATGGTATTATGAGGTTCGGGATGAAGGGCAAGCTGATCCCAAGGTTCATTGGCCCTTTTGAGGTTTTGCAACGGGTTGGGGAGGTTGCTTATGAGTTGGCATTTCCTCCCAACTTAGAAGGGGTTCATCCGGTATTCCACGTTTCCATGCTCCGAAAGTATCACGGTGATCCGACTCATGTTTTGGATTTCAGCTCAGTCCAGTTGGACAAGGATCTATCATATGTTGAGGAGCCTGTGGCTATATTGGGTAGGCAGGTCAGAAAGCTCAGATCGAAGAATATTGCCTCAGTCAATGTTCAGTGGAGGGGTCATCTGGTTGAGGAGGTGACTTGGGAGACCGAGCAGGATATGCGGAGTCAGTAACCTCATCTTTTCACAGCTTCAGGTATTTTTCTATACTCTTCGAGGACGAACGATCTTCTTAAGAGGAGGAGAATGTAACGACCCGGTCGGTCGTTCTGAGAGTTAGAGCCCCGATCCCCTAATAACTTATTCTCCCATGTCTATTTGTGTTATTGGAACTTGTCGGAGCGTTGAGTGGTGAAATTCGGAATGATTTTGGAAACATAGTCCTTTAATGTGAAATTTAGCTCTAGAAATCGGGCCGTAGCTAGAAATGTGTGAACACGAATCCAGAATGGAATTTTGTCGACTCTGTTAGCTCCGTTGGGTGATTTCGAGGTTAGGAGCGAGTTCGGAATGTGTTTCTGAGGTCGGTTGTAGATTTAGGTTTGAATTGGCAAAAGTCAGAATTTCGGCGATTTCGGTCGATAGGTGAAATTTTGATATCGGACTCGGAATGGAATTTCGAAAGCGAAAGCAGGTCCGTAATGCCATTTTTGACTTGTGTGCAAAATTTGAGGTCATTCGGTCCAGTTTAGACGTGATTCGGCATCGGATGTGGATTTTAGAAATTTCATAAGTTCTTAGGCTTGAATCTATGCATATTTAATGATTTTTATGTTATGAGACGTGTGTTTAAGGCTCGACGAATTTTTAATGAGGTTTTAGGGTTGATTGGTAGTTTTGGTTGAGGTCCGGGGGGCCTCGGGTGTGTTTCGGGTGTTCAAACGGGCATATTTTTGGCATAGTCTTCAGCTGTTTTTTTTCTGGTTTTTAGAGCAGCAGCTATTCATTCAGTGCGATCGCGTGTCTTGGGCCGTGATCACGTAGAACAAGTTTGGGCCCAGCTATTTTTTGCCAGTGCAATCGCAGCAAGGGGGTCACGACCGCATAAGGTCATTGGGCCGGGCAGAGGGAGTTTTGCTATGTGCGTTCGCGTGGGCCTAGCTGCGAACGCATAGGGTCCAGTCCAGTGTGCTCCGCGATTGCAAGTGATATTGTGTGACCGGACAATGTCCATTTTAAGGGGGTGAGTCTTACTCTATGCGATCGCATCCGTATGTCCACGATTGCACTTGACAATTTAGGCCTGGGTAGAATATTAAAACCCATTTTGAGGGTTTAATCCTATTTTCACCATTTTCAAATTTTGGAGCTCGGGAAGGGCGATTTTTGAAGACTTTTGCACCTGGGTAACTTTTGGGTAACTTATTTCTAACCTACTTAGATCAATTTTCATGATTCCTAACTCAAATGTAGTCCTTAGAATTCGAATTTGGGTGGAAGATTTGGGAAAAACTTGATAAACTTCATAGACCAAATTATTGAGTTTTGATTGGGGTTTGACCTTCGATTTGAGAGATTTTCATATGTTTAGACTCGTGAGTGAATGGGTGTTAGGAAAATATAAACTTTACCCGATTTCGAGAAATGGGCCCGGGGGACGTTTTGGGCGAATTTCCTAATTTCGCATATTAGCTTCAAATTATTTAGCTATTTTGATTCCTTAAAGTGTTATTTACATTATGCAGTCGAATTTATTATATTTGGGACACCCGGAGTCGGATACTCGTGGCAAGAGCGTGGTATTGAGTTGATTAGCGCAGTCAAGGTAAGTGGCTTGCCTAACTCTGTGTTGGGGACTTCCCCTTAGGCATTTTTATACTAATTTTTGTTATGTGGACGTCGTATATGTGAGGTGACGAGTGCGTACACGGGTCATAGTTGATAAATTTCACTTTTTCCTTCCATGGCATCACTCTTTTTCATTCCTTTATTACTGTTCCCTGTCTTAACTGAGTAGTTAGCTTAAGAATAAGCATGCCCACCTGTCCTTACTTGATTTCCTCTTAATTGCTACTAGTTGCACCATGCTTAGGTAGTTTTACTGTATTCTTGCATGTTGATTTTTCTTGGACTGTTTAATTAAGCCGTATCCGACATAGTTCTGCATTGCATATTTAAATTGGGACTACGGACCGAGATCCGGGAGCTTTCCCCCTGTACCGCATTGCATATTTAAATTGGGACTACGGACTGAGATCTGGGAGCTTTCCCCCTGTACTGCATTGCATATTTAAATTGGGACTACGAACTGAGATCCGAGAGCTTTCCCCCTGTACTGCATAGCATATTTAAATTGGGACTATGAACTGAGATCCGGAAGCTTTTCCTTTGTACTGCATTGCATCTTTACTGTTGGGATATATGTTGTGCTGAGCCGAGGACTCTTTTTCTGTTATTAATTCTTTCAGTTCCATTAATTCTGTTTATCAACGCTTATCTATATTTCACTATTTAGATTTATAACTGTCTTGTTTTAAAACTCAGTAGGGCATCAACCTGACCTCACTACTACTTGACTGGGGTTAGGCTTGGCACTTACTGAGTACCAAATGTGTAGTACTCACGCCCTTCTTGCGCATGTTCTCCCCATGTGCGGATCCAGGTTCCAGTGCACCGTACAGTGGCTAGGCGTATCTTAGCAGCTGTTTAAGAGACCGCGAGGTAATTCTGCCACGTCCGCAGGATCACACGAGTCTCCTTCTTACTCCAGTATAGTTATAGAAGATATATATAGATACATTTTTCCTTACTCTTTTGTATAGAGCTACAGTAGTTCAGAGTTTGTGACTTTCTGATGTTCCGTGTCTTGGGAAAGTAAAAGCTGTAAATGCCAAACGGCTTAATTTTATAGTATTGCATCTTCTTTACTGTTTCTATTATCGCTTTGTCTTATTTTCCGCAATCTTTAGGCTTACCTAGTCGTAGAGACTAGGTGCCGTCACAAGACCGTTCGGAGGCTAAATCGGGTCGTGACACACCAAGTGTGTGATGATCCAAAATCCACTATAGGTCGTGGCGGCGCCTAACGTCGTCGGCCGGCAAGCAACGGTGATTGGTCGATTTAGTTACTCATTTCATTACTTTTAGAATCATAAACATTAAGACGGAAGGAAATTTACACTTCTAAATCCACGGGAACATACAAATTTTTTTAGTTTGTAAATGAAATGAAAGGTGATGAAATATACAAAACTGTAAGCATCGACTAGTATATCCCAAAACCCGGTGTCACAAGTGCATGATAATTTACTAAGCAGTACAATAATAATACAACATTTGTCTAGAATGTAAATGAGATAGGATAAAATAAATGGTACGATAGTGTGATGACCCAAAGGGTCATCTTATGATTTATGACTCTATTCAGGGATTGTTAGCCTTAAAAATATTACTTTTATTTACCTTGATTTGCGTGCACAGTCCGGGCGTGAATCCAGAAAGCCTTTATGTGAAAATATATGAAATAATAATTTTTGAAAGTTAAAAAGTTAATTTTTAGTTGACTTTGGTCAATGTTTTGAGTAAACGGACCCGGACCCATGTTATGGCGGTCCCGGGAGGTCCGTAGTAAAATATGTGACTTGGTCGTATGCCCGGAATCGAATTCCGAGGTCCCTAACTCGAGAAAGGAATTTTTCATGAAAATTGTTAAACTGAAATTTAAAGGAATTAAAGAAATTGATTAATGTTTGAACTCGTTGGTACCGGGCTCGCTGGTACAGTTCTATTATAACATATATGTCATTTCTGTGAAATTTGGTGGAAATCGGAGTTTATTTGACGTGATTCGGTAGTTCGGTTGACAAGATAGTAATTCTGAAGTGTTCTAGAGAAATTCATGAGTTTTTTATGCTAAATTCGTAGTTTTAGGTGTTATTTTAGCGATTTGATCACACGAGCATGTCCGTAGGATGTTTTTAGACTTGTGTGCATGTTTGGTTTGGAGCCTCCGAGGGCTCTGGTGAGTTTCGGGTAGGCTTCCGGATGTTTTGAACTTAGAGAAATATGTTGTTTTGCTGATGCTGGTGCGCAGAATTTATGCTTCGCGATCGCGAAGTGTAACCAAGCTGAGGGATGAATCCTTCTTCGCAAATGCGAAGTGCTCGTCGTGAATGCAAAGCACTGNCTGGGGGGGGGGGGTACCCTTCGCGAATGCGACCAGCATTCCGCGAATGCGACCAGCATTCCGCGAATGCGATGAGTTATGGGACCTGGGGGAGAGGAGTCTCGTCTTCTACGCGAACGCGGCCACTGGGTAGCGGACGCGATGTCTTGGGGGAAAATGCCTTTCGCGAACGCGTAAAATGACTCGCGAACGCGAAGGCCAATAGGACCAAAGCATCGCGAATGTGAAAGGTCCTTCGGGAACGCGAAGAAGACCCGCCCAGCGATTAAAACAGAACCTAAAAATGGGAATTTGTCCATTCTTTCATATTTTCAAAACCAAGAAGGCTTAGAGGTGATTTTCAAGAGACAAGTTCTTCCCCCAAGTGTTGGTAAACGATTCTTAACTACTTTCTTCCAATTACCCATTGTTTTTCATCAATTTACAACTAAAAATCTAGGGTTTTCATGGTAGAAATTGGGGTTTGGGAAGAATTATGGAATTTTGTAAAATTGGAATTTAGACCTCGAATTGAGGTCTGATTTCGAAAATAATTATATATTCGGGCTCGGGGGTTAACGGGTAAACGAATTTTGGTCCTAACCTCGAGTTTGGACCAAGCGGGTCCGGGGTCGGTTTTTAACTTCTTTTGGGAAAACTTAGGAAAACCATGATTATGCATTAAATTTAATTCCTTTGGCAATAACTAATGATATTGAACTAATTATTATTAGATATGAGTGGGTTGGAGGTGAATCCTAAAGGAAAAGTTGTACTTGAGCAGTGAGTGGCCTGCGAAATCGAGGTAAGTGTTGTGCCTAACCTTAGATTGAGCGAATAGGTATTGTGTGATTACTTGCTACGTGTATTGTTTCTGAAAGCGATGTATACGTGAGGTGGCGAGTACCTATACGTTGTAGTCGAGTCATAACATGCGAGTGAAAGTCCATTTTTGTTATTCTTGTAATCTTAAAGTCTATTATCCATACTTATTATTGCTATTGAACTGTTGGCAGAACTGTATCCGGTTCCACCGAGATGGATAACATTGTGAACATTGATTCGAGGTTGAGACGTTAAATTGTGAAGGTAATTATGATGAAATACTGATTTCTTGTGAAAATTTCTCTTTATTTGTTGTTAATGATTATGTGATTTGTGAGGAAGAGTGTAAAGCACGAAGGGTGATGTCGTGCATAATTTATTTTATATGGTGAGGAAGAGTGTAAAGCACGAAGGGTGATGCCGTGCATGATTTATTTATATTGTGAGGAAGAGTGTAAAGCACGAAGGGTGATACCGTGTATGATTTATTTATATTGTGAGGAAGAGTGTAAAGCACGAAGGGTGATGCCGTGTATGATTTTTATTTATACTGTGATGTTGAGTGTAAGAGCACGAAGAGTGATGTCGTGCATTCTTATTTATAATCTGGTGAGGATGAGAGTAAACGCACTAAGGGTGATCCCGTGCATTCCTATTTGTTATTTGGTGCAGCTGAGAGTAAAAGCACGAAAGGTGATGCCGTGCAGATTTCCTTCCTATTTTAGTTGCTTAATTTGGTTGTTTGTTAATCACTGTTTATTTCTGCCTTCTCGTTATTTTCTCACTCCTTATGTTGAAATTTCCCACTGTATGTCCCCTTCCCATTAATTGCTGTTATTTCCAATAGCATGATTATATAGGTCCAGGTTTTATGTGGTGTCCTGTCCTAGCCTCGTCACTACTTCGTCGAGGTTAGGCTCGGCACTTACCAGTACATTGGATCGATTGTACTGATACTGCACTATGCACTTACTATGCAGATCCAGGTTTAGGTCCGAGCTGAGTTCGAGTTGTAGCAGATTATTCGCACGGAGACGCGAGGTAGATCTGCTGACGTCCGCAGATTCCTGGTGTCTCTTCCTTATTGTTCAGTTGCTGCTTTATTTAGTTCATAACATATATATATTTTCTTTCAGCCAAATACTTGTAGTAAATTCTTAGTAGTTCGTGAATTGTGACTCCAAACCCTGGGTAGCTAGAGATTAGTATTATTTTTGCAGTATCGTATACTATTTCATTTGTTATTTTTGGTACCAGATATTGGATGGTAGTAAAACTTCGTATATATACTTTAATTGTTTAATGTCGTAACCCTCTAATGTTGGCTTGCCTAGCAAGTATAGCGTTAGGCGCCATCACGGTCCCGACGGTGGGAAATCGGGTCGTGACAGATGGAGACTTTGTGGACTGCGATGCATAGCCTGCAATATAGCTCACAAATAGTCTCCTCAATAGTTGTGCCTGCGCGGCAAGATGATCACCAAATAAAGCTGCCATATCCTGCACATTTAGTGCAGAAGTGTAGCATGAGTACATAAATCAACGGGTACCCGGGAAGTATCTAGTCTAACCCCGAAGAAGTAGTGACGAGGGATCGACATCGATACTTATTGGTGGTCCAATAAATTAATATGGTAAATTATAAACAGATAAGAAACACAACAATAGTAGTGAGGTAAATCTATAACTAACAAAATCTTCCAATATTTCTTAATCTCGCATTCTATCTCAACAGGTCAGAAATATCAAGTGCCAATATCAAACAGATAAGGAAATACCATATAAAATGTCGGGCATCAATAGAAGGATAATCTCGTGAACGTTCTGACTACTAGCAATATAACACACGATTTTTCTGAGGTCGTACGGCCCGATCCTAGAAGGAATATGATACTGCGGAGGTGAACGGCCTTATCCCATCGTAACGTGTATACTGTCGAGGGTCGAGTGACATGAATCATATATGCATATATTATACTGCCGAGGTGAACGACCCACTCCCATAAGAGTGTGGAACATGATCCCGCCAAGGCGTTCGGCCCGCTCCCCAAGAAAGGAAAGGAATTTTTTGAATTTCAAGGCTCATGATAAAGTGAGTATAACCTTTACCGATTCTCAAATAACTTTCAAACAACTCAAGGTGATAAGGCTCGGTCTAATATATATGTAACTTCTAAATCAAGTTCAATTAAAATTTCAATTAGTTAAGCCAACAGAATGAGTTCAAATAATACACGATAAAGTTCTAAGTCTACCCGGACATAAACATGATTTAGCTACGTACAGACTCTCGACACCTCGTGCGTACATAGCACCTACAACTAGCAGCACATAACAATTACATCACCTAGGGGTAGTTTTCCCTCACAAGGTTAGACATGAGACTTACCTCGCTCCGAAGTTCCATAACCGGCTCCAACGCCTATTTAACACCTCAAACCAAATTCCCATTGATCTGAACTAGTCAAACAATCATGAAAACCAATAAAAATATATCCCAACATCATAATTAATTAATTTACAATACTTTTCAACTCCGCTCGAAAAGTCAATAAATTCAACCCTTAGGCCCACGTGCTCGGATTTCAAAAAATTTCAAAGACATATAACACCACGAACTCAAATATATAATTTATTCCAAATTTCATCTAAATTTCGTGGTCAAAATGAAAAAATACCAATTTCTAGATTTTCTACCAAAATTCCAAATTTCTACTAATTTTCCATGTTTAAATCCATAAAAACCCCATGTATTTAACTCACAATATGCGGGAATTACTTACCTTGACATAGATCATGAAGATCTTCCCTCCAAGAGCTACAAAAATTGCCCAACCAAATGAAGATGTGACAGAAATGGGCTAAGTCTCGAATTAAAAACACCCTACTACCTAGCCACTTTTGCATCTGCAGACGAATTTGTCGCACCTGCGAGCTCGCTTTTGCGAGACAAACCTCGCTTCTGTGAAGTGCACTCCCAGCTGCTCCATCGCACCTGCAGCAAAATGTCTGCTTTTGTGCAAAAGCAGGTGCAAGCCACCATTTCGCTTCTGCCTTTTCCGTCGCTTCTGCGTTGCCAGAAACCGCATATGTGATCACGCAGGTGCAGGAATTTCTTCGCACCTGTGAACACTGCCTTTCCCCTTCCCCAGTCGCTTCTGCGACCAATGCTTCACAAAAGATATTTCACCAGCAACAGAAAAATCCCAGCAACTTCAACAAAGCTCAACTCGATCTGAACCCCATCTGAAACACACCCAAGCCACTCGGGGCCTTAACCAAAATACGATACAAATTTAGTCATAGCCTTAAATCACGCAAGATAACATCAAAACTATGAATCGATGATCGAAACCTTTCTTTAAAAGTTTCAACATTCAAACTTCGTTGAACGCGTTTGAATTATAATTAAACATCCTGGAATAATGCCCAATTTTGCGTGCAAGTCGAAAATCATGATACGAAACTATTCCAAGGCTCGGAATCCCAAATGGACATCGACAACACCAAAGTACACTTCAAACCAAACATAAGAAATTCTTAAACTTTCAAAATTCAAACTTTCTACAACAAGTGTTGAAATTCTTCCGGACCACTCCGATACTCAACCTAAACATATGCCCCAGCTTCATACGAACCTATCGAAACCTTCAAATTCCAATTTCGAGGTCGTTTACTCAAAAGTCAAACCTTAGTAAATTCTTCCAACTTAATGCTTCTGAAATTAGAATTTTCCTTCCGAATCAACTCTGAACTTCCCAAAATCCAATTTCGACCATATGTACAAGTCGTAATATATGAAGTGAAGCTACTCGAGGCCTCAAACCGTCGGACGACGCGCTAAGGCACAAAATGATCAGTCGGGTCGTTACATTCTCCCCTACTTAAACATACCTCCGTCCTCGAACATGCTAAGAACTGCTCCGGATTTGCCCCGAAATCACTATTCAACACCTTGTGCACCTACCCGTGCAACCACAACTCAGTTGAGCACATTAGCTTGAGCCAGACTGAAGATTCTCCATTTTTATTTAGTCAATAAGCCTTAGAACCGAATTCCAACCTTCGAATTTCTCTACCAGACCTTATTCTAACATACGAACACCGTTTCAATCACCACACGCTGAACACACACATGATCATGCACCCATGATGACATCAGACAAAGCACCGTATCTCTCATTTTCCCAAGGCAACCTCCCCCAACTTCAAAAATTGCAAATTCATAAACCTGACGCCCCTAATATACCTCATAAAAATGTACTCAAATACAACGTGAAATCTGAATGGTATATTTGTATGCCTTATTGGCATATAGTTGTATTGCACTAATATGGTTAAACTAAAATATATGCAGAAATACAAGTGGTGTACCAAAAATGCAAAATCTATACATACTACCATAATAAAATGGGCACAATTTGCAAGTCATGTCAGTGATGAAGGATAAAAAATTCAAATCCATTTACATCTAATTACTGCAGGGAAAAAGGTAATCAAATACAATGTGATACCAAATGGTATATTTGTAGACCTTATTGGTATATAGTTGTATTGCACTAATATGGCTAATACTAAAATCTGTGCAGGAATACAAGTAGTGCACCAAAACGCAACATCTATAAAGAATTTCTTAAAAAAATGGGCACAGTTTGCAGCTCATGTCAGTATTGAAGTATAACAAATTGGAATTCATTTACATCTATTTGTGTAGGAAAAAAGGTACTCAAATACAATGTGATATCCAATGGTATATTTGTATACCTTATTGGTATATAATTGTATCGCACTAATATGGCTAAGAAATACATCAACAAAAACTAAGAAAACCTGAAAACAAAAGTATATGGAAATGAATACGCATTCTCTCAATTGCATGTCTGCTTCAACAAAGTTTGAGAATGCAGTTGTAAGCTTATAATCAACAACCACTTAAATGTAATTTACAAATGGAAATATTTCTTTGATAACTGTCACGACCCAAGATCCATTAAAGGTTGTGATCGCGCCGGACACCACTGGCAGGCTAGCCAACACTAAATAGCTAATTAAATTCTTATTTTAATATTTTGAAATCATAAATTTCCTTCAATTTAACTAGTAACATACGAACTTTATAGAATTTAAAATAATGTTTTCCACTTCCAATACTGAATATCTCATAATCATCCCAGAACTTGGTGTCACAAGTGCATGAGCATTTACTAGGATATAAAGTGAAATAAAATACAGCATCTTTCCAGAATACAAAGTTGGACAGAAAAGAAGATACAAACACTCTGAAGGAGACTCTGCTGGTTGTGGATCGAGACATGGAGTACAACTCACCTAAGTCTCCGCATGTGTACACGCCTCTGCTCTTACAAAGCCGCTAATCATAAATGCACCTGCACAAAATGTGCAGCAGGTGTAGTATGAGTACGTAAATCAATGCACCTTCGGTCACTTGACCGCTTCTATGGTTCTGCATGTGCGGCTAATGATCCACTTCTACGGAGATGCCCCCAGTTGCCCGCTTCGCTTCTGCACCTTCTCTTCCGCAGGTTCGATCTCGCTTCCGCGACGAGATGACATCATTTGCGGTCTCATCACTTCCCCACTAAAAATCGCATATGCTCCCTTTTTGGTCGCTTCTACGGCTCCCCACCTGCGGCCCAAACCTCGCAGGTGCAGTTACATCAGAAGGCAGCTGTTTCAGCCTTTCATCCAAGTCCACACTCGATTTGTTTACCATCTAGGTTCCACCCGAGGCCCTCGGGACCTTAACCAATTAAATCAACACATCCTAAAACACATTAAACACTTAGTCAAGCCTTCAAGTCACATCAAACGGCACTAAAACCATGAATCGTACTCCAATTCAAGCTTTATGAATTTTAGGACTTAAAACTTCTACATTCGATGCCGGAACCTAACAAATTACGTCCGATTGACCTCAAATTTTGCACACAAGTCACATTTGACATTACGGACCTACTTCAACTTTCGGAATAGAAATCCGACCCCGATATCCAAAAAGTCTACTTCCCATCAAACTTCTCAAAAACCTTCAAATTTCTGACTTTTGCCAAATGACCCCGAAATGACCTACGAACCTCCAAATCCACTTCCTGACACGCTGCCAATACCGGAATCACCATATGGATCTATTCCCAGACTCAGAATCCCAAACGGACATCGATAACATTGAATTTCACTTCAACCCAAATTTATGAAATTCTTCCAAAATGCTAACTTCCACAAACGCACCGAAATGCTCCCAGGTCATTCAAAACCTGATTCGAACATACGCCCAAGTGCAGAATTATCATACGAACCTATTGGAACTTCCGAGGTCGTTCACTCAAAAATCCAACCTTAGTCAATTCTTTCAACTTAAGACTTCTGAAATGAGAATTTTCTTTTCACATTAACCCTGAACTTCCAAAATTCAAATTCTGACCATGCGTACAAGTCTTAATACCTGAAGTGAAGCTGCTCATGGTCTCAAAATACAGAGCGATGCGCTAGAGCTCAAAACGTCTGGTCGGGTCGTTACAATAACATTCGAGGATCCCCCAACTGCACTAACTCCAGATCTCCATTCGTTCTTGTACGACGATTGTTTTATAGCTGCAGGGCGCCTTCTCTGTGTGAAAACTGCAAGAGTTTTTTCAACATCTATTTGTGTTAGAACAACATTTCTTGATACCGATCGATAAGGTTAGACTAATTTACATCACGAGTTATCAGCTTATTTACAAATTGATTTATATTATGTCTCATTTCTTGTGTAATGGTAGTAGCTAGATCGAGTTGAGAGTCATTATATTCAAAATTAGAATCCAATCCAAGATCACCCTCGTGTCGACGAGAAGCTTAAATTACAAAATATTAGTGAATGAACAAATATACAAAGATAAGATATTAAAAATAAATGAATGAAAAGTACTATATAGAAGATGTTACCTGAAGGAAAATTCACATTACTGCCACCAACATCCACTTGACCAACATCATCAACCCGAGATGTTGAACACATAAAAGCATTATCAACACCACTATTTAAATAATAAAAAATATCAAAAATATCTCATTTACATACCAACTTCATAATTAATAACATCAACAATCATACCCTGTGGAGCAATATTTGTCATAAAAGAGGAGCTTTAGACTCAATAGAAACATTTGTTCGTGTTTGTGCAGGGATTCATAATGGCGATGGAGAAGGTCCAGACATTTTAATATCATGAGATGGTTGCTTATATTTTGCATGTTGTGTAATGGCGGTAATTTGATCAATTGCAGATGCAGACAGTTCAAAGTTAGAATCCAAGGCAAGATCATTCTCATTTACGAAGGGGGCTGAAAAAAGTTAAGAAAGGTTAGTGAACGCACAAATATATAAAGTAAAATAAATAAATAAAAAAGAAAAAAAATTGCATATACAACATTTTACCAGAAGGAAAACCATCATTAACTACACCATTCCTTGCTATGAAGTTCTTCACATTGACACCACTTGCACCGCCCTCTCGACCAACCCCACCAAAATCAGACACTAAACATATAAAAGTATAATCAAGAATACTATTTTCAAAAAACAACAGAAAAAAAACCAAATCTGTGATTTACGTACTAGAAGGTGCTTTGGGCATGTTATCTCCAATAACTACAAGATCATTCCCAGTGTCGCCCTTTTCAAACTGATCATAATCTTTATGCATCTTACCAAAATAAGAATCATTATCCTTTTGCTTATACTGAAAATGAGAAAAATAATAATTTTATTATTATGTATATTACAAGAATACTATGTGCACTAAAAGTAAAGAATAGAATAATATGTTATAATCATATATTGCATCTTTGAACTATATACTATAGCATTATATTATATAAAAGAACAACACCACTGAATTTTTCTCTGGTTTCATAGGCTGTCTACCAATAGCTACAAGCACCTCCTCAAACTTGGTCTCTACAAAAAGCTTCAAACGTTGTAACTCTTTCATTACCTCAGCATTGGTTGGTTCAGAATCACCTCCAGTACTTTTATGCACAATTTGTATCTTTGGAAATTGAGTGCCAAAAACCTGAAAGCTATCAAGCTGATTGTCAGTGCAATCAACTTCAATTTCAAAGTTTAGACCACACACATCAAATAGTTGCTACTCAGCATTAGATGGGATGATATTCTTTAGCTGCAATTATTAGTAACACTAGTTAGAAATAGAAATGATAATAAAATATGGAAAGGTGCAATAAAAGTATAAGAAACTGAAAAGATATCTATTACCATATGATACCAATATGGCATACATGTATACCAACAGAGTATATCATTGATCTGGGATATTGCTACAATTATTTGTAACTAAACTATTGTACCAAATTATTAAAAGATGCAATAAAAGTATGAGAAAGTTAGAAGTATAAGTAGTATTAAAAGTATAAGTAGCAAAAAATATCTCTATTACCATATGACACCAATATGGTATACATATATACCAACAGAGTATGTCATTGCTCTAGGATATTGTTACAACTACCTGTGACTAAACTATTGTACCAAAATATTAAAAGACGCAATAAAAGTATGAGAAAATTACTTGCTCGCGCTACAAGCTAAATTTCGCAAAGCAACTTTCTCATTCCGTAGTTGATCTTTGACTACTCAATTCAAAATGCTGGAAGGTTGTTTCCAATATGATCAGCAAAGTGACCATCCAAACATGGGCAACATTCGTACAACCAAATCTGTAAAGCCAACGGAAAGTCACCGCGTCTACAAAAAGAAGGCTTATCTTGAAACATTATGGAACACGAGTCGATTGCAGCATTATAAACATCAATACACCAAGGATAATTAATAAAATCAACGAACTCAACCATGTCAATGTAAGATCGTGAAATAGCCTTTGTTTTGAGCATAGAAAGCAATAAGTTGTTTACAAAATAAAGAACTGCTATCTTCAACGCATTTTTCTCCCATTTCTTCTTCGTAAAACAATCTACTAGTTGGGTACGCTCTCTATATTTGTATCGCCCTTACATTTCAGCCCACTAAAGAGTGAAAATTCACTCAAACCAAAACGCAACCTAGAATCACTCACTATAAACCGTATCTCATTTTTCACCTCATGATATACTTCTCTAATAAGTAAATGGTGCATAACCCTAATATGCACAATAACTGGTGGCAGATTCAAAAAATATCCAAAGCATGTTTTCTTAAACATTCGAAGTTGCGTCTTTGTTAAATTCTCTTTTAATAAATGAATGACACGGCAGTTGGTATCCCAATCTACCTTTGGTTTATAATCTATGTCCATATAGGCTCAAGGAAATCCCAACACTGCAAAACATATTCATATAAATAATTTCATAAATAAAATTTACTTTAAAATGCAACTAAAACAACAAAAAATGTTACAACTATCATATGATACTAACATGGCATATAACTATAACAACAGGGTATACAGTTCTACTGGCTACTTCCCGGAAACTCTAAATGACTATACTATTATTACATAATACACATGCATAAAGTAAAAAATCAAAAAGGTGTGTATCTATAAAGTATGTTCAAGATATTGTACGAAACTACTATTATTAAATGAAAAACAAATAATTTACTAATTAAATGCAGTCAATACAGCCAAAAAGGGATCCAAAAGCATATGATACCAATATATCAATATAGTATATAGCTATACTAATAGGATATATAGTTGTAAGGGATCGTTCCAATAGTTGATCATAACTATAACAACTATTACATAACACACATACTCTATGTCCATAGGCATAAGGGAATCTCAATAATGCAAAACATGCTCATATAAATAATTTCAGAAATAGAATTCACTTAAAAATGTAGCTAAAACGACCAAAAATAGTACTACTACCATATGATACCAATTTGGCATATGATTATACCAACAGGGTATACAGTTCTACTGGTTAATTTTCGCCAACTATATATGACTATTCTACTATTACGTAACATACATGCATAAAGAGAAAAATCAAAAAATAGTGTACCATAGGGCTCTGCATGGATCGGATCAGATCGTATTTAGCACATTTCGGATTTTGAATTCTACAAAATGCAATCTGAATCCGATCTGAATTAATAACAAATTGGATCAGATTTTAATGTTTGGATTGGATCGGATTTTTGGATTTCAGATCAGATTATTATGCCTCAAAGCTGCAAGCTCATATGTATATTTTTTTTGTAAAAGAGACAATACAGTAAGAAAAATTCATGTTTATGCAATAATGAGAGTACTATGGTGTCAATATAGTTAAATCCAGCAATTGTAAAGGTAATAACTTGGAGGAAAATGTAACGGAAGTATTGACTATCTGAAATTAAAGTTTAATATTTGTAAAATCCCTAATAATTTTGGATTTCGTATCGGGTTACAATTGTACAATCCGAATATCTGAAATTTTAATAAACACGATCTGAAAACCGATTCAAATATCTGAAATCCGAAATTCGAATTCGAGCGGATCGATTCGGATTTTGAATGTCTGATCCAAATGAACATGCCTAGTGTACCACATATTAATATAATAAAGTATTTTAAGATATTGTACTATACTACTATTATTAAAGAAAATTCAAATAGTGTACCAATTAAATGAGGTTAATACAGCCAAAAAGGTATGATACTAATATTGTGACGACCCGATCGGTCGTCTTGAGAGTATGGCCCTGATCCCCCATTAATTATTTCCCCGCATCTATTTTCTGCTATTGTGTCTTGCCGGGAGGTTTCGTTTTAGTTTTTGAAGTGAATTGAGAAACTTAGTCTCTTAATTAGAAGCTTAAGTTGGAAAAGTCGACCGGACGTTGACTTGTGCGTAACGACCTCAGATTTGAATTTTGATGGTTCTGCTAGGTGATTTTTGACTTAGGAGCATGTCCGAAAAGTGATTTGGAGGTCCGTAGTAGAATTAGGCTTGAATTGACGAAAGTTAAAATTTTGCCGATTTTGGGCGGCAATGAAAATTTTGATATCGGATTCGGATATGATTTTTGGAGACTGGTGTGTATAATTTGAGGTTATTCGGACGAGATTTGATATGTTTCGACGTCGTTTGTAGAATTTAGAAATTTCAAAGTTCATCAGGCTTGAATCCGTGTGAAACTGGTGTTTTGATGTTAATTCGAGTGATTCGAGGTTAGACTAAGTTCGTATGGTGTTTTAGGAGTAGTTGGAATGTTTGGTTGAGGTCCTAGGGGCCTCGGGTAAGTTTTGGGTGGTTAACGGATGGAATTGAGACTTAGGAAATTTTCTGAATGTTGTTGGTTTCTGCTGTTTTCGCACCTGCGGTGGGGGAACCACATGTGCAGGGCCGCACATGTGGATGGTTGAGCGCAGAAGCGGTCTTGGGAGGAATGGTCAGAGGTCGTAGGTGCGAGCTGATTTCCGAATATGCGATGACCACATATGCGTTGGAGGGACGCGAAAGCGGTGTTGAATCGCAGAAGCGGGATTTGAGTTTTTAAGTGAGGACCGCACCTGCGATGAAAATTCTGCAAGTGCGGAACCGCATATGCGGTTGGAGGCCGCCGAAGCGGTTTAACTAGCAGAAAAAGGAGAAAAGTCGAGGGTTTAATTCATTTCTCCATTTTTGGACTTGGGAGCTCGGAAATTGGTGATTCTTTGAGGGATTTTCAGAGAGAGCTTTAGGGTAACGATTCCTAACTCGATTTTGGTTATATTTCATTAATCTATTGTTGCATTCTTCATTAATTAAGGAATTTGAGTGAGAAAGTTGGGAAAACGAGGGAAAAGTTCCCCGACCGAATTTTTGAGTTTTGAGTGGGATTTACACATCGCATTTGGATAATTTTTGTACGAGTGAACTCGTGAGTGAATGGGTGTTCATATTTGGTAACTTTTACCCGATACCAAGACATGAGCTCAAGGATTTCTTGCTTTAACTTTAATTATGTTTGCTAGGTTAGTTTGTTGTAGTTATATTTATGTTATGTAATTGGTTTTGGATAGATTTGGGCCATTCGGAGTCACATATTCGTGGAAAGAGCATGATTTCGGATTGATTTGAGCTTGGTTCGAGGTAAGTGGCTTACCTATCCTTGTGTGGGAGAACTTCCCTTAGGATTGGTATTGTTGTTGATATATGAGCTCCTTGTACGTGAGGTGACGAGTATGTACACGGGCTAAAATTTGTAAAACCCAATTTTTATTAGTTAATAACATGTGTTTCCTCTTTTTTGAACTTGTTAGCATATGTAGTATCTTGTTAGACTAAGGAAGCATGCCTAGTTGCCTTAACTATTTACCTGGACTATGTGCAATATGTTTAGTGATTTTACCTATCTTTCCTTAACTTGTACTTAGGTGAAATTGTAAGATTTTGTGCCGCAACTATTGAATTCTGTTGTTTGACTGCATATTTACTTTGGGACTACGGAACGGTATTATGGGAGATCCCCCTGTATTGCATATTTACTTTTGGACTACGGAACGGTGTTTCGGGAGATCACCATGTCTTGCATAATTTCTTTGGGACTACGGAACAGTATTTCGGGAGATCCCCCTGCACATTTACGTTTGGGACTACGAGATGGTGTCTCAGGAGATCCCATGTTGTTTTGCTGTGTACTGAGTTGTTGTTTTTCTATGTTTCTTCCTTGTTAATTTCAGCCTTTATTTTGTCACGATATTTCATTTTTCCTTGCCTTATATATATATATTCCGGTAGGACCCTAACCTGACCTCGTCACTACTCGACCGAGGTTAGGCTTGGTACTTACTGGGTACCATTGTGGTGTACTCACGCCCTTTCCTACACATGTATTTCGTGTGCAGATCCAGGTGCATCTTATCATCCTCATCACAAATCGTAGTTGTTGTTCCTTATTAGAGACTTCATAAGGTACATCTGCCCGCGCCCGCAGACCCTCGGAATCTCCCCCCCTCCCCCTTCCTTTATCCCCTTATGTTCATTTTTCCTTCTTTCTGTATAAATGATGTATAGAACAGCTAAGACCTCTTAGAATCTTGTGATTTGCGGTGTTTCCAGTGTTGGGAATTTTTTTGTACATTTCAGAAATGATAATTATATATGCTGAGTGGCATTCAATTGCTTTTTAGTAGTTAATGTTCATGGTTTTGTTTCATTTTCACAAAATGTTAGGCTTACCTAGTCATAGAGACTAGGTGCCATCACGATAACTTACGGAGGGGGAAATTGGGTTGTGACAAGTTGGTATAAGAGCTCTAGGTTCATAAGTATCGTGAGTCACAAGCCGATTTATTAGAGTCTCGCGGATTGGTATGGAGACGTCTGTACATATCTTCGCGAGACTATGGAACTATTAAGAACAATCATACTTCTTTGATTTCCTTGTGTGCGAGTTATTGACATCAAATTCAAAAATTTTCTATCCATATACATATATTATACATTGAATATACATAAGTATACACATATAATACATAAATTATGCATATATTATATATCCTCCGGCTATTTTTAGTTTAAGCAATTTGATAGACGGCTATTTGGATTAATTTTTCTATTATTATTTACTACTAGTATTCATACCCGCGCAGTGCGTGAAGAATATTAAATATATTTTTTCATTAAAAAATATTACTTGGAAAAATACGACATACACATAGAAGCATGTAAATGATATTATTTTATGAACATATAAATGCATTCAATATCCATTGTTTTACCTCTCCTATAATTTATTTATTTTACATTTTTAAAATTGAGAATTTTTTGGTGATGGAGCTTGTCACCGTATCCTTGTTTGATATCTTTGTTTTGCCTCTCTTATTATATATGAAATATTTTGGTTTTAAAATTAGAATTCTTCTGGTGATGGCACTTATCATCATATTCTTGTTATACCTCTCCTATTACACATAGATAGATGATATAGATTTTATTTTCAATAGAAAATTTTAATTTTTATATTTTTACTATGTTCATGTTATTATTTCATTATTATAGCTTTTATTTTGTGTGAATTAATAATGACCTGTGAAATCACAATAAATACGAAAAAAGAGAAGAATGTATTGTATTTTTTAAGATTAACTCAAATCTATAATATAGGTATAGATTATATATTGTCATAAAATCTAGTTAAATTTTACATTGTGAAAAGTAGCATGTTCTCTATATGACACTTAGTTTGGCCTCATGTTTCACTATCATTCTTTTAATATAATATATGAAGTTATATTATGTGTTAGAAACTTCCCAATTCAAAATAGTTAAGTAAGTTTAAATTCAAATTCAAAAAAAGTAACTAATTATTATAAACACATAATGCATAATTTAATATTTTAATTTTTAAATAAAAAAAAATACTATTACCTAACTTAACTAACTTTCTCCTAATTACCAAGTGACCTATTGTAAGGTTGCCACATAGCTTAATGTGAAGATTTTTCTCTCATTTTAATAATATATAAATATAATTTTTTTTTCCTTTTTCTTCGTTAATAAATTGTAAAATTCCGATTCCAATAACGAAAGGAAGTTTTTTTTTTCTAATTTCCAAGTTTTATAAAAATTAAAGTAAGTGAACGAATAAATTTCTCCCATTGCCAACTAACGTGGGAGATTTATAAAGGCAGGAGATTTTGAGGTGATATAAAATAATTTTTTTTTAAAGGAGAATGAATACAAACCCCAAGCAGGCTATTAAGCTTATTACCGTGTCTTCTTTTCGACGATAAGATACAATGTCAAATATGTATAATAATTTTTAAAAATATTTCACAACATTCTCGCAATGTCTGAAAAAGTATATTTAATAAGTTAGACTTGGAGCAATTATTATTTTCTTGAATTTTCAGGTTTGATAAATAATTTTTAAAAGTACAATATCAAATATGTATATTAATTTTTAAAAACTATTTCACTACATTCTCGCAACGTCTGAAAAAGTAAATTTAATGATTTAGCCTTGGAGTAGTTATTTTTTATTTGAAGGTATAGTAAATAATTTTAAAAAAATGCCCTAATTTTTTTTGAATTAAACATAGGAGTCCATGTTGTAGATAAGTGGGAAGGTTTAAAAATTTTAAATTATTTTTTAATTTTCAAATGTATTGGAGGTTTGTCCTAAAATATAACACATGTTGAATTGTGGTTGTGCCACTTGGCATTCTAATATTGTGTTGTCTTTCCTATTCTATATAGATAGATCTTCAAGTTCAATAAATAAATTTAAAAAGTACAATATCAAATATGTATCTTAATTTTTAAAAACTATTTCACTATATTCTCGCAACGTCCGAAAAAGTAAATTTAATGATTTAGCCTTGGAGTAGTTATTTTTTATTTGAAGGTTTGGTAAATAATTTTTAAAAACTGCCCAAAATTTTTTTGAATCCAACCTGGGAGTCTGTGTCGTATTTAAGTGGGAAGGTTTAAAATTTTTTAATTATTTTGTATTTTAAATTATTTTTTAATTTCCAAAAGTATTGGAGGTTTGTCCGAAAATTTAACACTGTTGAATTGTGGTTGTGCCACTTGGCATTCTAATATTCTTTTCCCTATCTGAAATGATGGAAAATGGGATACCATGTAGGCGAACAACCTCCCGGATATATATTGGAGATCCGTCCCATATTTTGGACTTCAACACGGTTCAGTTGGAGGGTGATATGACTTATGATGTGGAACCGATGGCCATTTTGGATCGGCGGGTTCGAAAGTTGAGGTCAAAGGATATAGCTTCAGTGAAGATGCAGTGGAGAGGTCGGCATGTGGAGGAGGCCAC
The DNA here is from genome assembly GCA_005239525.1 of Nicotiana knightiana. Lineage (NCBI taxonomy): Eukaryota > Viridiplantae > Streptophyta > Magnoliopsida > Solanales > Solanaceae > Nicotiana > Nicotiana knightiana. The sequence goes on along the minus strand of ML369977.1, from coordinate 15,590 downwards.
GTGGAAGACCAAGAAGGAGATGCGGAGCAGATATCCACAGCTATTTGAGACTTCAGGTATGTTTCTAGACCCTTTCGAGGACGAACATTTGTTTAAGAGGGGAAGGATGTAACAACCCAACTTGTCATTTCGAGAGTTATAACCTCGTTTCTCCCATTTCTGCTTCTTTTTATGTAATTCAGTTATATTGTGTTATACCAGGTTAGTTGGTTCGGGTCCGGAGTGGTTTCGGAGTGAATTGAGACACTTAGTCTCTTTGGGATAAGCTTAAGTTGGAAAAGTCAACCAGATGTTGACTTGTGTGTAAATGGTCTCGGATTCGAACTTTGATGATTCTGTTAGCTACGTTAGTTGATTTTGGACTTAGGAGCGCGTCCGGAATGTGATTTGGAGGTCCGTAGTAGAATTAAGCTTGAATTGGCAAAAGTTAGAAATTTGACGATTTTGGTCGGCAGTGGAAAATTTGATATCGGGGTCAAAATGTAATTTCGAAAGTTGGAATAGGTTCGTAGTGTCATTTTTTACGTCTGTACAAAATTTGAGGTCATTCGGATGTGGTTTGGTAGGTTTCGACGTCGTTTGTGGAATTTGAAAGTTTAGAAGTTCTTAGGCTTGAATCTGAGGGTAATTTGTTGTTTTGAGTGTTTCTAGGGTTTGACTAAGTTCGTATGTTGATATATGACTTGTTGGTTGATTGAGATCCCGAGAGCCTCGGGTGTGTTTTGGGTGGTTAACGGATCAATTATTGGTGTTGTGAGATAGCTGGTTTGCTGGTTTCTGAAGCTGCTGGTGTTTTCTGCACCTGCGAAAGGGGAGCCGCAGGTGCGAGGTCGCAGTGCGCGTCGTAGGTGCGGACAGTTTTGAGGTAGGCTGGGTCCGCAGGTCCGTAGGAGAGGTCGCATCTGCGAGTCCGCAGATGCATACAGGTGCCCGCAGAAGCGGAAGTGAGGAGGTTAGGCAGTGGCTGCAGGTGCGAGGTCTTTTGCGCACCTGCGTGGTCCCAGATACGGATATGGATTACAGGCGCGAAGTTGGGGGATTTAATGATTTTCCGCAGGTGCGGAGGTTCTTACGCAGATGCGGCACCGCAGGTGCGCATATTTAACCGCAGGTGCGAAAGACTTGGGCAGAAACTATAAATAGAACACTTCGCGAATTTTGGTTCATTTCCACCATTTTCAAGTCGGGTTTTGGAGCTTTTGGAGTGATTTTTTAAGGGAGATTCAAGGGTTTTCAGTGAGGTAAGTTCCTTGGGCTCTTATACTACTATCTATGGTGTTTTCCCATTGTGTTATCATCTAATTAGTGGAATTTAGGGGTGGAAATAAGGGGTAAGGGCTTGGGATTTTGGAGAGTTTAATTTAAGGATTTGAGGGACCAAATGATGCCGGATTTTGATAAATTTTGTATGTATGGACTCGTGGGTGAATGCGCTTTCTAGTTTTATAATTTTTGTCGAATTTCAAGACGTGGTTCCGGGGGCGAGTTTGAACCAATTTCGAGTTCTTGGTCTAATTTTATAGTTTTTCTTGTGGAATTTATTCCTTTAGTGTATATTGATGGTATTGTACTGGTTGTGAATAGATTCGGAACAAATTGGAGGCAGAATGGTGTGGAAAGAGCATAGCGGAATAGAGATTTTCTCGGTTTGAGATAAGTAGCGGTCTTAAATCTGGTCTGAGGGTATGAAACCCCAAGAAATTCATATGATGTTGATATTTAGAGGTGACGCACACGCTAGGTGACGGGCGTGTGAGCGTGCACCGAGTGGGATTGAGACTTGGTCCGTCCTGGTAGACTGTAAAGTCAAATACACCTTTGTTATTACATGTTCACTCTTGTTTTCGAGTTATTGATTGTCTTATATGTTAGAAACCATGCTTAGGTTGTATGGAAACACTGTTGGGACCCGTAGTGGTCGTGAACTTGTTGTATTGACTGCTAAACTGCGGTCTTGTACTCAGTCAATGTTTGCTTATGCATTTTTATCTCATCTCTCCCTTATGATTTGATTATTTCTTGTGATATCATTTGTTTGGATTGTTATTGTGATATTTGTGAGGCTAGAGAGGCTAGTGACTGATATAGGGCCTGAGTGCCGGGTTGAGAGTTGTGTGAGATATGTTGGATCAGACTGTGTGTCGCAGTAATTGTTGGATCGGGTTGCATGCTGCGACAAACCTTCGAGCCATGGTATCGGATCAGGCTGCACGCCGCAACAGTGCTTGGATCGGGCTGCATGCTGCAACAATATATGGATCGGACTACACGCCGCAGCAGTATTGGGTCGGGCTGCACGCTGCAGCAATATAGCGCTTGGGCTGTAGGAGCCCCTCCGGAGTATGAACACCCCCAGTGAGCCCGGGTACCTTGATTGTGAGTATTGAGGCTGAGAGTCGAACGATTGAGCTGTCGAGATAGATGAGTGACAGTAACCCCTGTGAGGCTGTGTATTGCTTTTGTTTATTGATGCACATTGTTGCTAGTCATTGCTGTTGTGATGTTTTTAAGGACTTATACTATTTCGCATGAGCTTGAAAGTTTTTGATTTTAAAACACCGATTTGAAAGCATGCCTAAGTTCCTTTACTGAAATGTCTGAAAAGAAATGTATTATGTGTAGCTCGGTTTTATTTTTTCAGTTCCTTATTTAATTCTGTTACTTACTGTGTTGGAAGTACTCACGTTACTCTCTGCACCTTGTGTGCAGATTCAGTTGAGCCCGTTCGCAGAGATCGTTGAGTCTGTGCGCTTTGGGTTATCGGAGACTTACGAGGTAGTTGCTGACGTCCGCAACCCTTGATTTCTCCTTTATTATTATCTTTTCTTTCTATTTTGGTATTAGTGGAACGTTGTAAACCTTGATGTTAGTCTGGTTTAGATACTCATGACTTGGTGACACCCTGATGTCGGGCTTTCTTTTCCGTATTTTTATTTTGAGTTGAACTCCTTGTGAAGGTTTTATAATGAATAACTTTGAAATTATCTCTTAAAATGAAATATCAAATTGTATTGGTAATATGTCGGCTTGCCTAGTACCACGATAGGCGCCATCACGACAGAGTTAGTTTTCGGTCGTGACATTTTGTTTTGCCTTTCCTATTCTATATAGATAGATGTTGGTATTTTACCGCTTCGTTTTTTCAAGAAATTTATGAAATAAATATCTTAAGGCTAGCAAATAATTTGGAACACGGAAAGCATAAATGAAAGAAAAAGGAGATTAGCAAGAGCATAAGAAATAGTAATATAGTTGTTGTGATAAATATGTATACGGTTGAAATTGGGGCCGTCCGATTTAACTATCTAATCGATACCGAAGTGTTTCATCGAAGGTAGATTTCGACTAAATCACAAAGTTGAGGCATCGGGTTTGAGATCGAAGTCTCTTTCAAGATCGAGGTTGGTAGCTAACGAAGTCAAGAGAGACAGACACCGAGTAATATCGGAGATGGCTTAATAACTGAAGAGCGAGATATCCGTGACTGGTTGAGGTTCATGGTGTAAATCTCGGAACGGATCAAATCAGAAGTGGTTAATTAGCTAATTATGTGATTTCCTACTGTAATTAGAGTTATAGCATAAGTAGATTTCATCAGCCATATAAAGAGGAGTTATAATAATTTGTAAGGCATCATTATTCACGGGAATTATAGCAATGCAATCATCTCTTTCTCATTTACATTCTTGTTCATCAGTTTACTTTATTTTCCTACTGTTCTTGCACTTATCAGTTCGAGAGTACTTCGACTCGAGGGCTGAAAGTCCTGTTCGAACACTGGTTTGCTTTACTTATAATTCAATTTTGTCATTTATCTTCATATTTATTAATTGGTGTTGAGTGAAATCACATATCCTTAAAACCACAATACAAATTTAATTGTTATCCAAATATTAGGGTACACAAAATACTTTATCTTGAAAGAAAATGGCTGATCATTACTTTTCAAATAATATAAAAGGTATTTACTAGCTTCTAGTAATCAAGCAAGATATACGATTAATTAAATATGAAGAAACTTGACAATTTTTGTGTCATTAAAGCCTAAAGGTTGACAATAATATTTCAATCTATTTTGAATTAAGTGATATGTATTGAATTGAGATGTTCATAAAGAAATGACTTCCGCCATAAGCGAGGAAGTCTTATCCGTTTATTAACAAATGTTTTTTTCTTTAGAGTAATTAATTAATACAAATCAAGATATCCTCATTTTTGGCGAAACAGAGAAACTTATTGGTTCGTAAATAGGAACATTAGGATCAACCATACGACACTGGTTGGCATTAGAACTAGTAGTAGAGACTGCCGTAGCATAGGAATTAATGTAATTTGCCCAGATGGACTAAATAAGACAAAACACTTGTAGTAGAAATATATCCTTCAACATCAAACCAAATAAACCTAAGGGCAGGTATAGTGATATCCTTATACCCACAAAGCACCCATGCTTACTTTATATGAGACAATACATCATTTTCCTAACGTAGAACACTTAACGCCTCCCTTCTCTTTCCTACTCATGACTTTATATCTGCCGCATGGACAATAATATATATATATATATATATATATATATATATATATATATATATATATATATATATATATAAATAGAGTAATATTGGATAAACCATAAATAGAAATGAGTCTGTGTCTGATATCATATTAAAAATCAACCACAAATGTTTGAAAATTTATAAAAATGAGAATAATCCAAAAACGTATAATATTAAGGAGACAATTACAACATATATAACCTTATCAACTAATTAATGTATGATACTTACGATATGCTCAACAATAGAGGCGGAGCCAAAATTCAAACCTTATGAATTTTGAATTTTAAAAAGACATCTTCAAATGCTAATGATTGGATTTTAAGTTTGATATTTTACATATATAATCAATTTCTTAACACAAAATACAATATTTGAGCAAAAGTTACTGAGTTCGACCCAATCCGTAACTCGGCTTTTACCTCCACCCCTGTTCAACAACATATATGAGAAGAGGAAGAAGATGGACTAACATGATAGAGAAGAGCTCGTCAAGTCGCCAAAGATGCTTGCCATTCATTCAATCCCAACCATGAAAAGGGGTTTTGGTATAATATTATCCCTTTTTGCATGCATTGATGAAAGGCAAGTCATCCTTGGCTACTAAACAAAGATAAACTCTTCTAATTCATGTAAGGCCTCTCCTCCTAACTTGGCTAGCTCCTCCTTTGATTAATTATGAATATAATATGCTGCTTAATTTGTTCGGTATTTATAGCGATAAAAATATTATTCTTGCTAAATCTCAAGTATTTGTTCCTATGAAATATTTTTGTTCCTCTCTTATCTAAATACTGGTCTTCTCTTTCTTTCTCTCTCTGTCATGCATAGACATATATTCGTTCTTTGAAAGATTGGCATAGAATGTCAACTAATATAAGCATATTATCTGATAGTGATACTATTCAGCAGTCAAATGTTTTTTCTGACAAAAAGAATCGAAACCAGTTTTCAGGGATTTTTTTCCTCTTTTTATTTGAAGAGAAAATTTTACAGTTTTTTGACTCAAAACAAATTAAAAAAGAAAAAAAGAGCATTTTTATCGAATTAGACCTTTCTCATAAAAGGAACGGGTATTTTTAAAATTTTGATTTGAAAATTTGCCAAGTTGGCAGTGGTGGAGACACGTTTGGACAGATAATAGAACTCGAAATAACCATGAATAATATTTTATAGTAGATGGATAAATCTGGCCTTAGTATTAGAGGTGCTGACGAGACACATACAAGGGATGTGACATGGTGTATATTATTTGCTGATGATATAGCCCTGATTGATAAGATGCGTGATGGAGTTAATGCTAGGTTAGAAGTTTGGACACATACGCTGGAGTCTAAGGGTTTTGTTTACCTCGAAACACGAGTAACAATTAAACTTGTAATGTGGTTAAAAGGATACGTGATCTAATTCAATACCAACTGATAAATAGCTAAATAAATAAAGGACATAAATGATTGTAACAGATCAAACCAGTGTCGTTTGCAAGTTATATCGAACGTCAAGAACCACAATAGAAATAAGAACAATAGGAATAATATGGACAATAAGAACATTAGAGAATTAAGAGCGAGTAAAAAGGCAGAGTGTTTGTATTTCTCAGCAATTGCGTCTATGATTCATGTGTGTTACAAATGAACAAGGTTCCTCTTTATATAGTAGAGGAATCCTAAATAAGGTATAACTCTAATTTCGAAAGTAATATACATGATTGATATTAATAATTGTTAATGGAAACTATTTATTCCGAGATTCCCGCCGAGATTGGTGGTCGATTGCGGATANCACACAAGGGGGGGTGATTTGTGTGGTGTCCAATTTTCGAGTGCTGTCTCAATAGAAGAACCTGGTTCTTCTTGGTGTTCCAACTTCTACTGGTGCGAAATAATAAATGCAGTAAAGTAAAAACACAGATATTTTTACGTGGAAAACACTTGACTCAAAAAGTGAAAAAACCACGACCTACTCCTCAGTAGGATTTTCCCAAACTCTTCACTACAACTCTTAGCCAAACAGCATTTACAAAATAAACTCTTTTGTAAACCTAAGACTAACTCGAATCCCGTTGTAGCAAACTAGCCTCTAGCTAATTGTGACAAGCTTCAAGTTAAATCTAACTTGAACAGTGTGTACCTATTATAATTGCTTCTAATAAAGGTGAAAGATACAATATTAAATCACCTACTACAACCAACTAGACTCGAAAGACAAACAGATGGATTTGGTTCTTCTAGCTGGTCAGTAGCCTTTGTTTTGCACAAGGATTCTTCTTGCAAAATTTCTCTGGTAATTTTGCTTTCAGTTCTTGTTTCAATTATGTCTTTGTGCAATTATTTCTTCAGTAGGAATACTTCAACATTATATAGCGCTATAAGTTGAGATGTTCTTGTTTAGTTCTAATGCAATTCTTCCTTGGTGGAAGAGTTTGTGTTTATCTCAACTTCCTTCCTTTGTTTCTGTCCTTGCTGAACTCAAATTCTAACCTCTTATCAATTTTCAACCTTTTCGCATTAGGAGACAGCCTCTTAGTTCATGGATAATTCACATATCATGTTTATCTCCTGTGCATGTACGGTTCTTGTGCCAATTGGTTCGTTCGAGCATGTTTTCCCTGATGGACCTGGTTTAACTGGGTAGGCATTTGTCAATCTTCAAAACCATGCAGTGACTTGGGTCAACAAATTTCCCCTTTTTGATGATGAAAAACTCTATGCTTAACCCTGTATAAACTTCAAACACTTTGTATGGTTTTAAGCATTTATCATGGAGAGACCAGGTTCATTAGGTTATAAATATCACAACTTTTTGAAATTTGAAAAAGCACAGATCTTCCCCCTTTTGGCATCATTGAAAAGTTGTAAAATGATAAACTTACCAGAGTTGTTAACAATTACTCATGGCCATTGAGGCAACTGCAGGTGTAAAACATGATTAATCATCAAAAGAAACCAATAAATGTAAGTTATCTAAGAAACTGAGACAAGACAATAACAAAAACAGCAGCATTCATTGATTAGAACGCAATTCAAGCACCATACAAAAAAACTAAATCAGTCACTACCATGAGAAAAGACAACCAAAAAACAGAAACAAAACAAATCCCGAACTAGGCAATGAGGGGGGTTTTCGGTGGCTCTGGAATTCCTAAGGTTGGGAAGGGGCAGATGAGGTTGGGTTCTTGGCTTGAAGGAAAGAAAGCATTTTTTGAAGAACACCTTCATTTTTCTCCTTCTCTTTGGCTAGTTCATATCTGAGAGCATCCCGCTTAGTTTCAACCTCATGAAGTCGAGATTTCAATCGAAGGATCTCTATATCCTTTATCTCTCCTTCCTGCACAAATGACCTGACTTTGCTATTGACTGGCTGCTTCCTAGATGAACCAGGTTCATCCTCAGGAACATTGACAATATAATCACATGTCAGCAAAGTGTTCTTCCCAAAATAATCCTTAGCATTAACCATCTCAGATTTCTTCACAGGAACCTCGAAGTGGGCAAGCACAACTGTCAGAATAAAGCCATAAGGAATAGCATGTTCTTTGGTTCCATTTACAACTCTGTCCAAGAGCTGAATGATGAAAGCTGGCCAGTTAATCTGCTTTCCCCTGTACAGGCACTTCATAAGCGTTAAGTCCATGTAACTGGCGATGTGCCTACGCTCTTGTCTTGGCAGCAGAAACTTGATCACAAATTCGAAGAATAGCTTGTTTTGGGGCTTCATTTCACTTTTGAACACTGGCCTGGGCTCAGGTTCCTCCTCATTTTCACAAAAGAATTTGGTGATGTTGAGAGATGAGGCCATTCCATCTAGACTAGGACATCTTTGCCTAGTGTAATCATCATAGCCCTCAGCAGGGATATTCAGAATCTCTCCCAGCTCCTTTGCATCAAATGTGATCTGAATCCCCTTGACTGTGGAGGTTACCCTGCCATCCTTCACACTTGTATTGGCCATAAACTCCACCAGTCCGTTCCTTGCCAGCCTTCCTGCGAGGTGAAGGACCATGTCCTTCCATCCCTGCACATCCAACGCATTCATCAAAAAGATCATTTCGGATTCTTCCAGATCCCTCACCAGCTTTCCTTTAAGAATAGTACGCTTGCCAAACATTGTGAGTTTGTTAGATTACTCACTAGAGATCTCCTCTTCTCCTCCACTCCATTCTCTTTCTTCTTCTTCTTCTTCTTCTTTTTCTTTTTCTTCGTCTTCGTCTTCTTATTCTTCTTTAACAACCTTCACTTTCTTGGCCTTGGACCTGGTCCTTTTAGCAGTGCTTGAGGATGTGACAGACACAGAAACTGACTTCTTTGAAGAAGACTTAGCCTTCTTGGGATTGGGTGTCTCAACCACAACTGGAGCCGGCTGCTCCTCATGATGGACCAGGTCCATCGTAACATCATCAACAATAATAGCCTCAATAGGCTCTCCTACCTTTGCCTTTCCCTTGGCAGCTTTCCTTTTCTTGCTCTCTCTCAGAGCCCTTTCTAACTCCTCTTCTCCTTGTCGAACAACAATTCTTGTAGCACGAACCTTTGGGTAAGGAGCATTAGTAGATATATATACTTTTCTTTTCTTTGGTGGAATTGGGGTAGTAGCCTTCTTTGGTTTTGAAGTTCTTATCCTCTTGGGATTGTAGGACTCCCCCAGCTTCCTCAGCATCTTAGCCAATGTCTCCTCGATAGATGAACCAGGTTCATCTGTTGATTTTTGTAGGCTCTCTAAACCAGCTGCTGCTTCCCCATCAACACTTCCCCCTAAATTTGTGACTCCTTCTTCATTAATCACAGGAGCGGGGCCACAAATAGCCAACGTGGAACCGTCCTTCTCAGATCTCCTTACAGAACCTCCTTCTCCCTCTCTCTCAAGAATTTTATTTTTCCCCAGTTTTCTTCGGCGTTTCTACATCAACAACTGTCCCAACCAACACAAACTGTTTTCAGTAGTAGCAGTTTCAGATTCAACTTCAAGATTACCTTGCTCAGAACTGGATGAACCTGGTGCTTCATCCTCATTAGCGGATTTGAATGATTCACTTGAAGATTCAGGCTCATGAACCCCGCTGGCTTTAAGAATTTCCTCCAAGAATCTTGCATGAGAGCCAGAAGCAACTGATTTTCTGGCCAAAACTTGTACTCTTCGTGCCCTGGGGGCTGGAGTAGGGTTAAGTATGGGTTCAGGAGTGGGTTCAAGAACTTGAGGGTTTTGGGGGGATGAAAATCTGTTTGGTGAATGTGAACTGTAAACTGAAGGAGAATTTGAACTGGAAGTTTCTTCCCCATGATCAGGGTTTGTGGAGGAAGATGAAACAGAGAGTGGTGAAGACATTATTATGAATAATTTTGGAAGCGAATAGAAGATCAGTTTTGGTTTGAGACGAATAAAGAACTTGGTTCGACTTATGATGTTATAAAGAGGGGAAGTAATGATGGCCCTTTTTATAAGATGTGGCTATGAATTATGCAACGGGAAGAATATTTAATCAAGTGGGAGTCTAGTCGATGTAGGAGTGTCATTGATTAGACGGTTAATAATCCCCTAAATCTAGGCTAATTAAGTAGCGATGGGACTTCTTGAAATGAACCAAATATAGATAGAGTCCTGCTCATGTGTGACTATAATTAATTCAATAATTGTATAGAGATGAACACGTACCTTGTCAGTCAGATGAACCAGCAGGGATGAACCAGGTTCATCGTGTTAAAGTCTTTAATTTGCCTCAATTTACAAAGATAGAAAAACATCATTAGCAACCAGGGAATCATATTAATACATGGTAAGAGAGTATGACAGTAAAGTCATGATACTGAGCAATGATTAGTCTGGTTGATTATCTATGTTAGTGTTTCTAGCCAAATTTTTTTTCAATTTGTTTTTCAATTAGGTGATCTTAATCATCTCTAATTCAAGCTGGTTTCTCTCAAAATGCTCCCTACTTAGTGCTTTAGTAAAGATATCTGCAATTTGTTGGTCAGTAGCACAAAATTCGATTGAGATCATTCTTTTTTCATAGTTATCCCTTAGGAAATGGTGTCTAACATCTATGTGCTTAGTTCTTTTATGATGAACCGGGTTCTTCGTCTTACTAATTGCACTAGTCTTGTCACAGAAAATAGGAATGCATCCAACCTCTATACCAAAGTCCATGAGTTGTTGCTTGATCCATAGTACTAAGCACAACATGAGGCTGCAGCCACATATTCAGCCTCAGCAGTAGACAAGGCTACTGAATTTTGTTTCTTGTTGGCCCAAGACACGAGGCAGGAGCCCAAAAAGTGAGCCATGCCTAAAGTACTTTTCCTGTCAACCAGGAAACCTGTATAAGCATCAGCATATCCTACAAGGTCGAAATTACTACCTTTAGAATACCAAAGGCACAAATCAGTGGTGCATTTCAGATATCTCAAAATTCTCTTCACTTCAGTTAGGTGGGACTCCTTTGGATTTGCTTGAAACCTAGAACACAGTCCTACACTGAACACAATATCAGGTCTATTGGCAGTGAGATATAATAGAGACCCAATCATCCCTCTGTATAGCTTCTTATCAACGGATGAACCAGGTTCATCCACATCTAATTTTGTAGTTGTGGCTATGGGGGCGTCTATTTCCTTTGAGTCTTCCATTTTAAATTTCTTGAGCAATTCTTTCACATACTTTTGTTTATGGATCCTTGTTCCATTTGAGTTTTGCATGATTTGCAAGTCTAAGAAGAAGTTTAGCTCACCCATCATACTCATCTCAAACTCACTTCCCATAAGTATAGCAAATTCCTTACTCAATTTTTCAGAAGTCGCCCCAAATATGATATCATCCATATATATTTGCATAACTAGGAGTTCTTTACCCTTTTCCTTTAAGAAGAAGGTGCTGTCAATTTTACCTCGTTTGTATCCATGTTCTAGCAGGAATTTTGATAGACGCTCATACCATGCTCTTGGTGCTTGTTTGAGACCATAAAGATCCTTTCCAAGTTTGTATACATGGTCAGGTGACTCCTTGCTTCCAAAACCTGGAGGCTGTTTGACAAATACATCTTCCTTCAGATAGCCATTGAGGAAGGAACTCTTAACATCCATCTGATGTAGAGTGAATTCCATGTGTGCAGCAAATGCTATAAGAAGTCTGATTGCCTCCAGTATTTCCACAGGGTCAAAGGTCTCATCATAGTCAATTCCCTCTTCTTGACTGTCCTTGAATAACCAGTATAGCCTTGTTTCTTGTAACAGTTCCATCCTCATCGAGCTTATTCCTAAAGACCCATTTTGTACCAATCACTGATCTGTCTAGTGGTCTGGGTACCAAGTGCCATACTTGACTTCTTTCAAATTGATTCAGCTCTTCTTGCATGGAATTTACCCAGTCAACATCCTGTAGGGCTTTACCAATGTTCCTTGGTTCAATCAGGATAGAAAGGCATCAAACGCACACAGATTTTTCAAAGAGGATCTTGTTTTGACTCCAGATGTCAGATCTGTTATGATGTTCTCAAGAGGGTGAGGACTCTGATATCTGTGTGGTTTGAGAACCAACTGTTCACTTCTAGATAGTTCGATGGTGTCTTGTTGTTGTGGAACAGGATCAGGGCCAAGGTTCACATGTTGAGTTCCCCCTGTCATGTTGCTTGGGGTAGTTGGACCTGGTCCATCACCTGTTCCATCTTCCATATTTGCTTCAATGTTTTCACTGCTTCTCACCAGTCCAAGCTCCTCATCTTCTGGTTCCTATCTCTCAGCAAGAGTGTTAGTTTCATCAAAGACAACATGTACACTCTCTTCTACACACATAGTTCTTTTATTATACACTTTATAAGCATTGCTATGTAATGAATATCCTGAGAATACTCCCTCATCACTTCTGGGATCAAATTTTCCTAGGGAATCTTTTCCATTATTGTTACACCATGTACTTTAATATAAGGATGACTCGTAGTTAACCATATGAGCTTGAAGGATTAAGACTATTCATGAGGTTATAAAGGATTTGTGACTATATTGTTATATAAGACTTCGTAAGTTTAACAACATTAATACCGTTATATATACATTTTAATATGGTATTTTGAGTGGAACATTTTTATATAAAAAAAAATTTGAAAGAAAATATGATTTTATATAGTTATTGATATTACTATTTTCGAATATATTTTAAATTATACGCATAATATAAGAAAGTTTATGAGATTTTATTTATTGTAAAGATAGATTTTTCACAAGAAAAGAAGGTTATATTTTTATTATTTTAAGAATTAAGCGTACAAAATTTTTTACTTTTTATATGAGATTACGAAAATTAGAAGTTGAGAAAATACATGTATTTTTACATGGGTGTTTTAATTAAATAATAGTGTACGTATTTATTTTATATGGAACCACATGACCATGATAGCAAGTTATGAAAAGGGCACTAAAAATAAGTAGAATTTTAGGTAATTTGAGACAATTCTTAATTATGCGGGTAATTGATTAATTATTGGGTAATGGTACACTACATAATTACCTAATATGTGGATAAAGATTAAACCTTCCCACCCCATTCCCATGTGGCAGCCACATAAAATTTTTTTTTAGTGACTCATATGTCACATTTCAAGGTGGCACATTTGGAATTAAAGAGACTCCACCTACCTCTTTTCATTTTATTTTTCCTCCACAACTTCAGAAAACCATGATATGCAATCATTGTAATATTACTATTGTTTTTATATAAGCATGTTTACATATACAATTATCGACTCATTAACAGCAAAGATACGCCCCACTATTCAAATAATCCATTAATCCAAGAAGGTGTTCACTTTATGTATTCCTTATTAGATTATGCCGATGCTATTTTCATATTGACATTTCAGAATTTGTTGTTGCTACATTGGTGAGCTAAAATGGCATCTCTTAAGCGTTCAGGTGCAGTAAAAATTGAAACTAGTGGTAGGTAATGTGCAAGAAGTGCCTTAAAGAAAGTTTTTCTAGTTAATACTTCAACAAGGAATAATTATCTTGGATCAAGATTTGTGAAGAATTCGAGATTGGAAAATGTTGTTAGTGAGTGATGAAAGTTCTGTAAATTCTTTTAATCTTGAAGAAAAGTTTGGCTCAACTAGAGACCAACTCTTAACTGAAGGAGCAATTTGAATCAAAATGCAACAAAGGGTGTGATTTAGCTTTAGCTTCATTTTGTGTTTGGTGGGGAATAAATCTCACTTACATAGCAGAGTTGTTTTCAATATCCAGGTATGTTAAGGTCATCACTTCTTTCTTTTGGCATGATCCAAATTATACTGAAGAAACGAGCAAACGCACAATTTTCATAAATTACTCTATTCATAGGAATACTAGGGGTGTCTATATTCTTGATTCCCCATGAGAATTATTATTATTTTTTGTTCATGGGTCTCAGAATAATACACAGTTGGAAAAGTTTATCCGGAAGGAATATTGAGATTGTTACGTACTTTTCATGCATTTCATACATGTGCATTGACCCATGACCAGATGGCATTATACACGCATATATATGTAAATATATGTATATGGGATATGGGAAAAGGTTACGGCGTTATATACGCACCACCACCTGATCAGCTGGTATATGATGATGATGTTGCCCACAGTGGCTGAAATATGATTCAAACAGCGTTATATACACGTATATATGTATGTATATTCAAACGGCGTTATATACGCGTATATATATACATATATATTTATATGTATATATATATATATATATATATGGGATATGGAAAAAGTTATGGCGTTATATACGCACCACCACCTGATCAGCTGGTATACAATGATGATTTTGCCCACAGTGGCCGATATGATATGATGGGATGCCCTCAGAGGCTGATGATGGTATGAAACATATACCTATGCACGACATGACATTCATACACATATGCATGCTACTAAAAGTGATTTATGATTTACAAAGTCATTCAGACTTACAGGTTGAGTCCTTTACTCCATGTTTGTTCCATGTCCTTTATATACTAATTTACATGTCTTACATACTCAGTACATTACTCATACTGACGTCTTTTTGTTGGGGACGCTGCATTCATGCCTGCAGGTATAGATAATCAGTTTGACGAGCCCTCATAGTAGACGAGATTGGTATTCATCGAAGGATCGGTAAGACTCCACCTCATTTAGAGTGCAACCAAGTCTATGAATTATCGTGTCAGAGTTTTACTACAGACTTATGAGTAGGCCGGTACCCTGTCCCATTTGATATCAGTAAATCTTAGAGGCATTGTAGACAGATGTTCAGTTTTTACAGTATGTCAGAGGCCTTAACAACCCATATATATTCATGTTTTATGAACGATAGTTTATTGATACAGTGTTTCCCACTTACAAGTTGTACATTACGAGTTCTGGCCATGTTGGCCCATGATAGTCACAAAGAAAATAAATGAGTTACAGAGTGGTTCGCTCGGGCCAATGCGGCACCGGGTTCCAGCCACGCCTCCCCAGGTTCGGGGCATGACAAAGTGGTATCAGAGCGAGTCGTGTCCTAGGGAGTCTACAAAGCCACGCCTAGTAGAGTCTCACTTATGGGTGTGTTGCGCGTCACATTTATAATTGAGAGGTTATAGGGCATTTAGGAAATATTACCCTTATTTTGTTGCCAGATCGTGCCATAGAGCTGAGCCGTAAGAAGTCAGTATGAAGGTGTTGTGAGATTTTGTATGCACCAGAGGTGCAGGTATTACAGTAGAGCTTTAATGCGTAATGTGGAAGGGGGATTATGAAAGAAACAGAAGATATAATGCGAGATTGAAGGGTAAGTAATATAAATGTGAAGAAGATACGAGATACTCAAGTACAAAAGGTTGTGAATAGTGCAGAGCTTAGATAGATGTTGAGTTTTAGTTACTATGCATAGGAGACCCTAGAGAAAACTTTTGTAAATCTCTAAGAGTTAACATTCGAGGACGAATGTTTTAAAGGGAGGGAGGATGTTACACCATGTACTTTAATATAAGGATGACTCGTAGTTAACCATATGAGCTTGAAGGGATTAAGACTATTC
>ML369976.1:62862-128673 GCA_005239525.1 Nicotiana knightiana | reverse complement strand
GCTCATCGTTCGAGACGGGTTGAAACCATCACTTGAAAGACCCAATCTAACATTACGAGGATCACTAAAGAAATCTAGGTGCAAAGAACAAAAATCCTTCCAAGCTTACCCATCTGCCCATCTGCAGGATGTCTTATATTACCCTCATTGAGTCCTTCATTAGTATGCCATCTCATTGTAGCAGCCGTTTCAGGGCACATGAATATTTATTGAAGCCTAGGCTTTGAATGAAAGTACCTTAAAATCTTTGCAGGGATTTTAGAGCTTGCGTTAATCAAAGGACCACCATTCTTCCATCTTGAAGACCTCCAAATAGAGCAATTATCAGCCTTCTCATTTTTTTCCAAAATAACATGCAATCATTAGGGAATGCATGTATTTTTCATAATGAAGACCCAAATCTTTTATCATGTTTCTAGCCTTGTTGAAAGATTCCGGTACCTGAGCAAAGGGAAATACCTCTTTTATCAACTCTAAAAAATATGAGAAAGCCACATTACTCAACCCATGCAAGGATTTAAGCAAGTACAACCGAATAGTGAAACTCAGTTTTACTGAAATTTTCACACCCCGGATATAACTCTTATTTTCCTTCCTCCAATAATTTGAAACATTTCGTTGCATCTTCAGATTGTCTTTCCACAACTCCTTCTCCATCCCTTGCCTGACCTACTATATTTATAAATGTATCATGAAGCATTCCATCAATATCGTCACGCATGTTAGAGCCTTCATCATCATTGCTTGGAAAAGGTGTATTTCTCGAGGAAAATACCTACCCGTGGAAAACCTATTTGGTATAACCATCAACAACCCCATGAACAACCAAATGATCTTCTGTCACATTTCGGTAATTCCAATAGTGATTAATGCACTTTTCGTTGGACCTCCAAACAATTCAACACATTGTTTACCTAAGAACCATCCAAATAGAGGTCCAAAACCTCATGGACCATAGGCGTGGGACAAGTAGTGCACGACTTAGAATTGAATTAGAGCGCTCTTAGGTAAACAACTTTACCTTTTCGTTATTACCTTGGCGGGATCGGAGTTCCAATATTCAAGAAGATCTTAAAAGTGAGACGCCGGAACATCAATCGGCATATTCTCCATTCGAAGCTCGTCATTCTCATATGCTTCAAAGTGATTTTTCTTCGACTGACTTTTATACTTTTTCCAAGTAGTACAAACTGAATCAAAAACTCATATCTTCGCCTCTTCGGAGTGTCATATTTTCCTACAAATTTAGTGCAATTAGGTTAGTATAAGAAAAGTGAAATATCATCAATGCTTTTTGAACATTAGGAACTTCAAACCTTGATATATTTTCAAATATCATTTCAGTATCTACTTTCCTCCAATACATGTAATGACCCAAAAGGGTCATCCCGTATATTCTATCTAATTCTGTGTTCCTAGGTCGTAAAAACCTCCTTCTACGTCACCTCGATTTGCGTGCGCAGACCGGCGTGTAACCGGGAAGCCTTTATGTGAAAAGCTGATAAAAATGAAAATTTTGTATTGAAAATTTGAATAAAGTTGACTTCAATCAAGGTTCTTGGTAAACGGACCGGGACCCGTGATTTGACGGTCCCGGAGGGTCCATAGGAAAATATGGGACTTAGGCGTATGTCCGGAATCGAATTCCGAGGTCCCAGGTCCGAGAAATAAATTTTTAAAAAAAATTATTTTCTGAAAAATATAAAGGTTTTTGAAAATAAAATTTGAGGTGAAACCTTTGATATCGGGCACGCATTACTATTCCGTAGCTCGGTACATGTTCGATATGATTTATATGTTATTTATGAAATTTGGTAAGAAACGGACTTGGTCTGACATGATTCAGACCTTAAATGCAAAACTCAATGTTTATAGATGCTTGAGGAAGTTTCATGTATTTTTAGTTTAATTCATCCTGTTAGTTTTGTTTTATGTGGTTTAAAACATCGAGCGAGTCTGTGTTAAGTTATATGACTTGTGTGTGTGGTTGGACGGGGTCCCGGGGGGGCTGATGTACGTTTAGGATGCTCATCGGGTGTTTTTAGAACTTGGGAGACATCTGAACCATTGCAGGTTCTGGTGTCTCGCACCTGCGATGGACCTTCCGCAGGTGCGGACATGTAGGTGCGACGAGGAGTTCACAGGTGCGGAACTTAGCCCAAACCCCCAATCCTCGCAGGTGCGGTTAGTTTTGCACAGGTGCGGAGCCGCGGGTGCGGCCATTTGACCGCAGGTGCGACCCCAAGCTTTTTAGTGGGTTTTCGCACCTGCGATGGTAGTTCTGCATGTGCGGAATTGCTTGGCAGAAAAGGGGCAGAACCGATGGTTTATGTTATTTTCACCATTTTCGAATTGGGGAGCTCGGGAGAGGCGATATTTGGAGGCTTTTGCACCCGGGTAATTTGGATAAGTGATTTCTATCCATTATAGACCAACTTCCATGTTTCCAACCTTAAATCTAACCTTTAATTTCGAAAATTTTGGGTAGAATACAGGATAAACTTCATAGATCGAATTATTGAGTTTTGATTGGGTTTTTGACCTACGATTTGAGAGATTTTCATATGTTTAGACTTGTGAGTGAATGGGTGTCCGAAAAATATTATTTTTACCCTATTCCGAGACATGGGCCCGGGGAACTTTTTGGACAATTTTTTTAATATCGCGTTTTAGCTTTGAATTTATTTGTTAAACTAGTTGCTTGTAGTATTATTTACACGATGCTATTGATTTGAGTAGAGTTGGGCCACTGGGAGTCGGATACCTGTGGCAAGAATGTGATTTCAAGTTTGTTTTGAGCGGTTGAGGTACGTATCTTGCCTAACCTTGTGTGGGGGAATTACCCCTTAGGATTTGAGTCTTCTATGTTGATTGTAGTCTGTGTACGTGAGGTGACGAGCGCATACTCAGACTTATTTGTGGAAAGTTGACCCTTTAGGAATCTTAGATCCTTATGTTCGCCGAGTATAAGTAGTCCTTAGCATGATTGAATTTTCTAATTTCTAGTGTTATCTTTATTTGCTTAAATGTGGAAGTTCTTACTTTTGGATTTACTCCTATTGCCTACTTGAATCCTAATTGACTTATCTGAAGGTTTTATTTCCTTTGCTGCCATGCTATATCTTTTTAACTGCGTATCTCAAATTGCAATTATCTTCATCTCAACCGATAATTGTTTTGGTCTTAAATGAAGTTATGATTATTCTCTGCTAATTGTCCTTAAGTGGAAATTGTTGAATATTCTCGTAACTGCTCAACCTTAAAAGAAGTTTAGATATTTTATACCTTCGTGACTTGCCTCATATGGGGTTATCGGATTTGTGTTGATTTCTTGTTGTTCACTCGTGTAATTAGGTGCGACTGTTACATACTATTTTCCTTCCTTGTTGAGTGATTCGTAATATGCCTAGTTCTCCTTACTATGTTTATTCTCGTGAACTAGTTTTGCATGTCTTGTGGTCGAAGGCTCTTGAATTGATGTTTTAATTGTATCTTGAACTGTTGCCATTGTTGTTGTTGTACTTGTTGTGGTGATGCACGAGGTTTCTGCCGTGCGGTTGTTGATATGGGGATTTGCACGAGGTTTCTGCCGTGTCGTGCCGTGTTTACTATTGATATTGCACATGCAGCGTGATAAGGCGGGATACAATAATGAGTGTTGCGCATGTCGCGTGAAAAGGTGGGATCATATGGATGCACGTGTGGCGAAACAAGGCGGCATATACTTTAATATTGTACATGTGGCGTGACAAGGTGGGCTATGTCAGAGATTGTTTGTGATACTTGTGTTGGCCTGGGAACATTCCTTGTTGTTGATGTTGTATACTGGAACACTTACCGTGCGAGTTCATTCGTGTGGAAATTTATGAGATGAAAATGTACGTGTTGCCCCTTTTGTTTTCCTTATGTCGATTGGTTGTTGAAATCACGTTAGGGAACTTGCACAAGCATACATGTAGTTAAGTAGTACTAAGGGATTCAGGACTCCTTCTTGTTGTCAAGTATAGATACTTTTGTTGTGTTTACCGTATGGGTGGGAATGACCCAATTGGAATGTGAGTCGTCCGTGCACTTAGAACTCGAATGAGGGCGGAAGATGTCAAGTGTTAGGGTTCGAATATTGGGACCCGTAAATGGCAATTTGTCCGAGGTTCGGAACCTCGTGGAGATGACTATGAATTTGATGTAGAAGTGGTTAAAGTTGTTGAGTCATTACATGTACGTGTTGTATATTTACATCCGGATTTGTCTATGTTCTATTCAGTCGTTGTGTTACTTCATGGTTTCTGCTGATACTTATTGTTTTTCCTTCTTTATCGAATTCACTGTCTTGTTAGATACCCCGAGTGTGGCCCTGAAGCCTATTCCAACAAAATTTCGCATGCCCGGTAGTCCAAAATACAATGGAACAACCGATCCCAACGAGCATATCACCACATACACTTGTGGTATAAAGGAAAAAGATTTGGGGGACGACGAGATCGAGTCTGTTTTGCTAAAAAAGTTTGGGGAAAATCTATCCAAAGGGGCTATGATTTGGTACAATAACCTGCCCCCGAACTCTATGATTCATTTGCCATGTTTGCGGATTCGTTTGTGAAGGCACATGATGGTGCCATAAAGGTTGCAACAAGAAAGTCAAATGTATTCAAGATTGAACCAAGGGACAACGAGATGCTAAGGGAATTTGTATCTCGATTCCAGTTGGAACAGATGGAGTTTCCACCAGTTTCCGATAACTAGGTTATTGAAGCCCTTACTCAGGGTTTGAATGAGCGGAGCTCGATAGCTTCGAGACAGCTGAAACAAAATTTGATCGAGTATCCTGCTATGACTTGGGAGGATATGGACAATAGATACCAGTCGAAGATTAGGGTCGAAAATGATCAGTTTTGGGCCCTCTCGGGCTCGGTCTATCCAAGCAGGTTAGCCGCGAAAGATTCGAGAAAAGTACCGAGGGAATCGAGACAAAATAAATAGAGGTATCATCCGTACATCGAAGATCGAAGGAACATCTTGAGGCGTAACTTACCTCGGAATGATCGAAGAACAGATCGGGGTCAGAATGGTAGGGGGCTCATGAGTAAGACAGGATTCGACAGGCACTCGGGACCGGCAAAGGAACCCCGATTATCAGAATATAACTTCAGCGTCGATGCCTCGGGGATTTTCTCGGCTATGGGGAAAATCAGAGATACTAGATGGCCTAAACCATTCAAGTTGATACTTCTCAAAGGAATCCCAACCTAATGTGAAAATATCACGGCGCACATGGGCACATGACCGAGGATTGCAGACAACTAAGAGAGGAGGTAGCCTGATTTTTCAATGAGAGGAGTCTTCGAGAATTTCTCAGGAACAGGGCCAAAAACCATTTCAGAGAAATAGATTCCAACAGGAAGAATGAACCAGAGGAACCTCAACCGTTTATTCACATGATCATCAGAGAAGTTGACATCCCATAGGGACCTATATTCAAACGCACTAGAGTATCAATCACGAGGGAGAAGCGAACTCGGGACTACATGCCCCAAGACACCCTCACATTCAGTGAGGAAGACACCGAAGGCTTATCTCAGTCTCACAACGATTCACTAGTAATTTCTATTCTTCTAAATAAAGTTTAGGTTAAATGAGTTCTTGTGGATCTAGGTAGCTCGACAAATATAATCAGGTCGAGGGTCGTGGAGCAGCTTGGTCTGCTCGACCAAATCATACCAGCATCTTGAGTCTTGAATGGCTTGAACATATCAAGTGAAACAACGAAGGGGGAAATCATCATTCCACTGAACGTTGTCCGAACCATAAAAGACACAAAGTTTCATGTAATCGAAGGTGACATGAGGTATAATGTTTTTCTTGGAAGGGCGTGGATCCACATCATGAGGGCAGTACTATCAACCCTCCATCAAATGATTAAGTTCCCAACAAAAGATGTCGTGAAAATGGTATATGGGGAAAAACATGCAGCTAAGGAGATGTTTGCAGTCCATGGCGTGACACCAGTATCGATGCCATCTACATCGGAAAGTCGAACAATAAGAACAAATAGGTATACAAATAGAAATTATAGTCTATCTCCTCGGTCGATCCCGAAGAACCGGTGGCTGAGGACGAAGAGGAATATTTCCTTACCCCTCGAGCTTTCATCTGCCCCGAGGAATCAGATGCGACGAAGTCCGTGATCGAGGAACTCGAGCAAGTGATATTGATCGAGTATCTGCCGCAACGAAAGGTATACCTGGGGACGGGGTTAGCCCCCGAACTCAGGAAAAACTCATTCAATTCCTTATTCTACCATTGATTTCTTTGCATGGTCCCACTTAAACATGACAGGGATACCACCGTTGATAACCACTCATCGACTAAGCGTCGATCCCAGATTTAAACTAGTGAAACAAAAGAGGAGACCTCAGTCCGAGGTAAAGCACGCATTCATCAAAGACGAGGTAACCAATCTCCTTAAGATAGGGTCCGTTAGAGAAGTTAAGTATCTCGAGTGGCTAGCTAATGTAGTAGTAGTCCCTAAAATGGGAAACAAACTTAGAATGGGAAACAAATTTAGAATTGCCAATATCGATCGATTGATAGATGCCATGGTCGGTCACGAGATCTTTAATTTTATCGATGCCTACGAGTACAAGAATATTCGAATGAACCTGGAGGACCAAGAAAAGACTTCGTTTATCACAAAGTTTGGTACATATGGCTATAGCGTAATGCTCTTCGGGCTAAAATATGCAGAGGCTAAATACCAATGCTTAGTTCATAAAATGTTCGAACATCAAATAGGTAAATATATGGAAGTTTATATTGATTACATATTAGTTAAGTCCCCCCGCGCAGAGGACCATTTGACTCATTTGTAGGAAACATTCAATATCCTAAGAAAATACAACATGAATCTCAACCCCGAGAAGTGCGCTTTTGGAGTTAGCTCAGGAAAGTTCTTAGGATTCATGGTGTCGAACAGGGGGATCGAAATCAGCCCCGAAAAAATCAAAGCCATCGTGGAAATGACCGTCGTAAAAATGTAAAAGTTGTACAACGGTTAAACAGATGGATAGCTGCCCTAGGCCGATTAATCTTGAGATCATCGAGTCCGAGTCATCATTTCTTCTCAATACTCAAGAAGAGGAACAACTTCGCATGGACTCTGGATTGTCAACAAGCCTTAGAAGAAATAAAACGGTATATCTCGAGCCCACACGTGCTTCATACGCCGAAGGAGGATGAAAAGCTCTACTTATATTTAGCCGTATCCGAGGTAGCGGTAAGTGGCATGTTGGTTAAGAAGAACAAGGTACGCAATTTCCTGTTTATTATGTAAGTCAGACCTTAGAAGATGATGAAACCAGGTACACTCATTTGGAAAAGTTAGCTCATGCATTAGTAAGTGAATCCAGAAAATTAAAACCATATTTTAAATGCCATCCTACATGTGTATTGACTACGTACCCGCTTCAAAATATCTTGCATAAGCACGAATTATCAGGCCAATTGGCCAAATGGGCCATCGAACTTGGAGGGTATGATATCGAATATCAACCCGGAATGACTATCAAGTCTCAAAGTTTGGCAAACTTCGTGGCCGATTTCACGCCTGCCCTCGTACCCGAAGTAGAAAAGGAACTCTTGCCAAAAATAGGTACATCATCGGGGCCATGGACCCTCTTCACGGACGGTGCCTTGAATGTGAAAGGGTCCGGGCTCGGTATAGTTTTAAAAACACCTATGGGCATGATCATTAGGCAATATATCAAAACCTAGAAATTGACTAACAAAACGAGGCCGAGTATGAGGCCATGATTGAAGGTCTCGAACTAGCCAAGGGCCTGGGAGCATAATTTTTTGAAGCCAATTGTTATTCTCTTTTGGTAGTAAACCAAGTGAACGGGAGCTTCGAGGTTCGAGAAGACAGAATGAAAAGGTACTTAGACAAACTTCAAGTAACATTGTATCACTACAAGGAATGGACACTGGATCATGTACCTCGAGAACAGAATAGCGAGGCCGATGCACTCACTAATTTGGGGTCGTCGGTTGAAGAAAATGACATTGTCCCGGGGACTATCGTCAAACTGTCGAGGTCGGTGGTCGAAGAAGTCCATACAGAAATAAATTCAACAAGTTTGACATGGGATTGGAGGAATAAGTACATCGAATACTTGAAGCACGAGAAGCTCCCCTCAGACCCAAAAGAGTCAAGGGCCTTACGAGCCAAATCAGCTCGATTATCACTCGACAAAAATGGAACATTATATAAAAGAACCTTTGACGGATCAATGGCAGTATGTTTGGGACCGGGGGATATCGATTATGTACTACGAGAAATCCACGAAGGCACTTGTACGAATAACTATGGTGCCGATTCTTTGGTTCGCAAGGTGATGAAAGTAGGGTATTATTGGGATAACATAGAAAAAGATATCAAGGAGTTCATTTGAAGGTGTGATAAATGTCAAAGGTTCTCACCGATGATCCATCAGCCTGGTGAACAACACCATTCGGTCATATCCCCATGGCCTTTCATGAAAAGGGGATGGACATCGTCGGCCCCCTACCAATGACGCCAGGTAAAGCTAAATTTATTTTGGTGATTCCACTCAAGGAGTATCTCAATGAATGCTCACGACGATCGGGGACGTCGGGAGGGTTCTCGACTATAAAGTCCTTTTTTAAGGAACAATTGCTCGGTACAATTTCATGAAGCGCCGACGATTTACCACTGGCCGGACAGGAAGTATAAGAGGTGGTTCCTTCTTTCTGAGGAACGGACTTGGAAGTTTTCGCCATAGATTTTAGAAAAAGAAGGAAGAAATGAGTAAATCGTGGAGCTTTCTAAGCTGATACGGCGGAGGAATTGGTGGCAAAAAGGGGACTTAGAAAGGAGAACAGGTTTTGCAAAGCGAAAGTTCCTAATGAGAAGTGCAAACGAATATATATAGAGGAAGTCGGCGACTGTTCATTGACACTGATGGCCGACCGGCTCTGACGTACACTTAATGATTTTGGGGAAGAGAACTGACGAGAGGATTAGGTCATTTCAACACTTATGTCATGGGAATGATGTCACCATTTCGGACTTCGAAAATTCAAAAATTGAAATTGTTTCTTGTCATTTCATTCTAAGAAACGCGAGGCTATCTGAATACGGTCAAATCGGAGAGCCCGATTTCAGGGTCTTAATCATACCCCGAGCTCGAGTTCAGGCAACTCAAAGTATGGATCAGGACTGGCTGAAACATGCACACCTCGGAGGAATGAATCGGAGGCCTGACACGACCTACCTCGAGATAGTTCCATTTAGATGATACTCAAGAAAGGGGGGGGGGGAATCTCTCAAAGAGACAAATATGAAAGCGTAAATTTTGGATAAGATTTGTACGACTTAGTAAAAATCCGTACTAGGTTGCTATACAACTATACCAATAGAATCATTTACCCTAAATACAAATGTACCATATTAGGGTTTTTCCCTTCTATATAAAAGGGACCCTAGTCATTTGTAAAGATCATCTCACTACTGGCAAAAGAATATTCTATCTTACTTCTCTCTTTATTGTGTTCCAGAATTGTTCCTCGGCTTTATTGCTCTTACTTTATTGTCCTTACTTTATTATTCTTAACCAACCTCGAGGCCTCTGAGGATATTGAGCTCGAGGTCCCTATTGAACTAGCAACACTAGTTTCGTTCATCAACTCTTCTCATTTATACTTAATATAACTTGTTTATTCACTAGTATTAGAATAGATCTTGTATCTTTAATACCACTAATCAAATTTAGTTGTTACTCAATTTTTTGAGGTAAACAAACATCTTAAAGGTTTAGGTCTCTGTGATTAGGATGTTTGATTTCACACTCATATATATCCTCTAAGTCTAGTTCACTTCATTGTATTTGTGCAAAGAGAATTGGGCTAAGAGAATTTTTAGATAGGATTCTCTTGACGTGATAATGACTTTAGTTATACACTTTGGTCGGTGGAGTAGATGAAGAAATGGAAGACGGGGGCAGTGATGAAGATCTAGATCTTGAATTTTGAATTGTTGATTGTTGTAGATGCATGTGGCGGTTTCTAGGAATGTTTGTTATCAAAATATTTTAAAACTTTTAACTCTTCAAATATCAAACTGTACTTGGTAACATTTCATCACTGTCTAACGATTTATTATTAGCTTTTTTGGATTTATAATCTAAAAACCGTTGCAATAGGTAGTTTAACTGCTGCAATATCTTAAAGAAATCATTATCATTTATATAATAGACATAACAGTTTAATAGATATAATAATGGTTATTTACCGTTGCATTTAACGTTATGTTAACGGAAATTAACCGTTGAACTTGATAAGAATAATCGTTCCAAGAGGAAGAGGGAAAACCGTTGCGATAGAATAATACTATAGCAACAATTATCTGAACTGTTCCATAAGCTCTATAGGCACGCTAGCTTGTGGAACGGCCGCTGAACCGTTGCAATACATCTATGGTAACGGTTTACCTATCTGTTGCAACAGTTTTCCATGCGTAGTTATAGGTGAATTTTCCGGTAGTGTTATAATACAAGACACATACAATCAAACTTGTACAGTTTAACAGTGTATATACAAGTAATAGTACATAACTAAACATGTAATATCGGGAGGGGGAACATGCTGAGAGGGAAATACGAGATGGAGAATTATAGCAGAAAGATAAATTGAACAGTAAATATACCATGAACCTACAAGAGTCGATGAACACAATAAAGGGAAAGTTCACGACATCACCTTTCGTGATTTTACTCTCATCTTCACCGTAATATAATAGAAACAACATGGCATCACCCTTCGTGCATTAACTCTAATAACATGGCACGACATCACCCTTCATGCATTACACTCACAATATGACACGACATCACTCTTCGTGCATTGACACTTTCCCTCACCAAAACGATGAACAATAATAGTTGGGAGTTAGAAACAACAAGATCAAATATTACTTCGATATTCGGTTCCACAATACCAACCCTAACTTGATTCAGCATCTATCAATACCAAATTATGTAAACATGATAATAATGATAAACATTAAAATTAACTAGTCTAAGCATGAATAATATGATCAAGAAAAGCAACAATTACAATAATAAGACCCACCCGCATGCTATAACCTGAGAACAATGCTTAGGGTACTCGTCACCTCACCTGTATGTACCTAACATCTAAACACATAGCAAATAGACAACTAAGTCCTAATCCACAACCTAAGGTTAACCACGACACTTACCTCGCTCCAATGTCCAACTCAAAGCTCAATCACAGCTTTTCCCTTCGAGCAAGCCTTCGAACCAATAGAATCTAGCAAATTATTAACCAAACAATTCAAATAAATCCTTAGGAACTATCCATGATTGTAAAGAATTCAATTAGGCCATTTTTGAAAAAGGAAATAAATGTCAACACCCGGGCCCGGTTAGTCCATACCCGAAATTCGGACAAAAACCCGATTACATATTCACCCCTGAGCCCGATTATATAATTGATTTGGGAATCCGACCTAAATTGGAGGTCTAAATCCTCAATTTATCAAACCCCAAGTTTCTACCCAAAACCCCCCCAATTTCACCTTGAAAACCTCATATTTTTGGTTGAATCTTATGAAAAAGTAGTTAAAGATTGAAAGAAATTGGTTTAAGATCACTTACCAATGATTTGGGGAAGAACAATTCTTTGGAAAATCGCCTCTTGTGGTTTAGGTTTTGAAAATTTTGTAAATGAATAAAAATCTTGTCTAAGTCTCATTTTCTTCAGCTGTAAATGTCGCATTTGCGACCTTGCGAAGCCCGCAAATGCGATATTTTCTTCGCAAATGCGAAAAGGTTCCTGGCCCTACAGTCTTCGCAAATGCAAACTGAATATGATCACAAATGCGACCAATACTTTGCAAATGCGAAGTCCACCCCCAGCCCAACAACTCGCATTTTGCGAGCCAGATCTCGCAAATACGAGACCTGCAGTTCTGATGCACACCAACTAAAATTTCTAAGTCCAATTCACTCTGTAGCCTATCCGAAACTCACTCGAGTCCTCGGAGCTCTAAACCAAAAGTGCACACTAGTTCAAAAACATCATACAAACTTGCTCGCGTGATCAAATCGCCAAAATAACACCCAGAACTGCAAATTGAACACCAAATCAAATGAAATTTTCAAGAAAGCTTTAAAATCTCTACTTTTACACCACACGTCTGAATCACATTAAACCGACTCCATTTCTCACCAAATTTCACACATAATTCAAAAATATTATATTGGACCCGTGCCGGGCTTCGGAACCAAAATACTGACCTGATATCTACAAGGCCAAAAATCAACCAATTCTTAAAAACCATTAAATTTTAAGACTTTTAATTTTCAACAAGAAATCATAACTCGGGCTAGGGACCTCCAATTTCGATTTCAGGCATACGCTAGGTCTCGTATTTTGATACGGACCCACCGGGATAATCAAAACACATATGTCACGACCCAAATCCAATAAGGGTCGTGATGGCGCCGGACTCCGCTGTCGAGCAAGCCAACATAAAGGAGTTAACTAAATCTTTATTTTATTACTCTTGAACTCATTATTCCTTTTCACTACATTAAATGATACTTTAAATAATGAATAAATTCCCTAGTCATCATAGAACCCGGTGTCACAGGTGCATGAGCAAATTTCTAGGAAATTTACATGCAATACAATATTTGTCCGGAATACAAACTGGAAAAAGTAAAAAATATATATACAATACATCTGAGGGAGACTCTGTTGGTTGCGAGTCATCTCGAGAGAAATAGATCTCCTAAGTCTCCATGTCAGCCACACCACTGCGTCAAGCGGGGCCACTAGATATACATTTACCCGTGTCACAAAAATACACAGCAAGTGTAGTATGACTACGAAAACAACGTGTACTCAGTAAGTATCTCGCCTAACCTCGAAGAGGTAGTGACGAGAGGTTGACTTTGACACTTGCTAGAGGTCATTTTAATATAAACAAGGGTGACACTAAGCATGGATGCAATAATTAATTAACAAATAGTGACAGAAGGAACATCTTCTTCCATAATTACAAATTTTAACCTTTGTCATTTCAGTTGACAACTTATAATTCAAGGACAGTAAAAAGTTCAAATCACAGAAAGTGCTCAGCAAATATCATGCGCAAGTAATGCCGAGGGTCGAACAGCCCGAACCAACATAAATGTAAAATGTGCACTGCCAAAGGGTCGAACGACACGAACCATAGATGCATCTATTAACCTGCCGTGGCGTACGACCCACTCCCATGAGAGTAGTTGAATAAATCACCCTAGTCATGGAATGTAAATTGAGAAACGGTCACATATAAGCATACGCATTCAAACAGTCAATCCCGACTATATCAGGAAAATAATTACCCAAGAAAATGACAATTTCTCTTTTAGTGGTCACAAAGATAGTATTTAAATCTTTTCTAGAAATTCATTTTCCAAGTTCGATAAGGTTTAAACATTTTTTAGATTTATGAGTAAAGTTACAAGTACGGCTAATAAAACATGTTTTTAGGTCCTAGACTACCCGGACATAAGCATAATAGTAGCTACGCACGGACTCTCATCACCTCGTGCGTACGTAGCCCCCACAAATAGTAGCACATGATTGATTATTTCACCTATAGATAAAATTCCCCTTACAGGGTAAGAAAGGAGACTTACCTCACTCTGAAGTTCCATAACCAGCTTCCAAATCCTTCCGATGACTCAAATTAATGCACAATGCTCCAAAACTAGCAAATAAGTACGCAAATCCATTGATATACTCAAATATCCATTAGAATCCAATTTATAACAAGTCCTAACCCCGATCGAAAATTCGATAAAAGTAAACCCTCGGGCCCGCATGCCCGGATTTTGAAAATTTTGAAGATAAACATTACCCATAACCTCACGAACTCAAATATATAATATATTCCAAATCCCATGTCCTATTTCGTGGTCAAAATCAAAAAATATTAATTTCTAGGTTTTTTACCAAAATCCCAAGTTTTCACTATTTTTTCATGAATTTCCATGTTAAAAAATATATATAT
Source organism: Nicotiana knightiana (assembly GCA_005239525.1). Taxonomy (NCBI): domain Eukaryota; kingdom Viridiplantae; phylum Streptophyta; class Magnoliopsida; order Solanales; family Solanaceae; genus Nicotiana; species Nicotiana knightiana. The sequence continues at coordinate 114,572 of ML369976.1, read as the reverse complement.
AATCCAAGTATTTAACTTGACATAGGTGGAAATCACTTACCTTGACATAGATTATGAAGATGGAGCTCCAAAATCGCCCCTAGGTCGTCTCCCATGGAGGAAATGGGATGAAATGAGCCTAACCCATTATTTTCAAGCTTATACACTACCAGGCAAGTCTTCTTTGCGTTCGCGGGCCTACCCTCGCGTTCGCGAAGAACAAAAAATCTCGAAAAGCAATTCCAAACTCTTCTCAGACAGCCCCTAGTAGAATTGTCAAAACTTTTTGTACATAACTCCAAATTACAAATAGGTTCATTTTTAGAAAACTAGACTCTAGGATCTACAACTTTCTTCTTATCTCCAAATTCCTTATAGATTTCGAGATACGATCTGCCAAAGTCAACCCTATGCAACACAAATTTCTCCTTCATCTTCCCGGGCACCCTGTAGTGTACCAGCCATAACTCTTTGTACACAAATCCAAATGCTAAATGGTTTACTTTTATAGAAATTAGACTCAAAGAGCTACAACTTTTTGTTTTACATCATCTCAAAGTTTCTTATATATTGTGAGATATGAGCCTCCAAACACAGACCTGCACAACAGAGAATTGTCTTCTTCGCGAACGCGAGGCACCCTTCGCGAACGTGAAGAACAAACTCCCTGAAGCCAAATCCTTCTTCTCGAACGCGAATAACAATACCAGACACCAGCATCAGCCATTTCAAAACAGCCCAAAATGATCCAAAACCACCCGAAAACACACCTGAGGCCCCCGGGACCCCGTCCAATCACACGACCCAGTGACATAACATCCCACGGACCTCCTCGAGGCCTCAAATCACATCAAACAACGCCGAAACCATGAATCACACTCCAATTCAAGCTTAATGAACTTTAAAATTTCCAACTTCTACATTCGATGCCGAAGCCTATCAAATCACGTCCGATTGACCTCAAATTTTGTACACAAGCCATATTAGACATTACAGACCTACTCCAACTTCCGGAATCAGAATCTGACCACGATATCAAAATTTCCATTTCCGGTCCAACTTCTTAAAACCTTCAAATTTCTAACTTTGGCCAAATGAATCCAAAATGACCTACGAACCTCCGAATTTACTTCCGCTCCCACTCCCAACATCAGAATCACCATACGGAGCTATTCCCAGACTCGGAATCCCAAACGGACATCAATATCACTGAAATGCACTTCAACCCAGACTTATGAAATTTCTTCTAAAATGCTGACTTCGACAATATGTGTCGAAACGCTCTCGGGTCATCTAAAACCCGATACGAATATACGCTCGAGTCCAAAATCATCATACGAACCTACTGGAACCTTCAAATCCCGATTCTGAGGTCGTTTACTCAAAAATCCAATCTTAGTCAATTCTTCCAACTAAAGGCTTCCGAAATTATAATTGTTTTTCCAAACTGACTCCGATCTTCCCGAAATTAAACTCCGACCACGCCTACGCGTCATAATACCTGAAATGAAGCTGCTCATGGCCTCAAATCGCCGAACGACGAGCTAGAGTGTAAAACGAACGTCCTCGAACGTGCCAAGAACTACTCCGGAGTTTGTTTGAAATCACTGATTAATACTTCGTGCACCTACATGTGCTACCACCACTCAATTGAGCACATTAGCTCGATCGAATCTGAAGATATCCTATATTATCCATACAATAAGCTCGGAACCCAGCTCCAACACCCGAAATTCTCTACCAGGCATGTTTCCAACATATGAACACCGAATTAACCACTACAGGAAGTACCAGAACATGATGGCTTGCCTTTGCTTAATTAGCACCATACATCGCATAATTCCTCATCTAACCATAATGACATTCCCTGATCTTAATAACCAAAATTCCACGAATATGATGCTCCCAATTCACCTCATGACATACATATAGGTCCTGCTATAATTCTTACGATACCACCACAACGGAAGAGATGTGTAGAAATTCATAACAAACTACAGAGTTAACAAATCATTGAATCTCTCCTCTTGACTAGAATCATCACTTCATTATGAACTAATTAACGGTATTTTTTCTTTAATATATACTTCACATAACCTTATCGCACTGATCTATGATCCAAAAATCTCGACTCACCCAGTCTGAACTGCCCAGGCAACAAGTCACCCCAGACATGAACAACAGTCTTACATGATGCCACAATGCGCAAATAGGCCACATCTCGAACGTGATACATAAAGAAATGACTCGGGAAGGGACTAATCAACTTAGGCAACTAATTAGATAATAAAAAATATGCTATAAACCTCCCTGAGAAAATGGGAAACAAAAACACCAGAAAATGGATACAAGGAACCATGATAAACATCACACTGTTGCGGTGTGCAACCCGATCCAAATAACATGCCCGTGGAGGCGTGCCACCCGACTCACACATAAAATCCACGCAAGAAGATACTTATTGAGCTAAATCGCCCATACCACAAAATATCGAATATCGGTCACAAGTACGCTAAGTGCATAATACCATCCTAGGGAGACCGATAGAGCCATACGATACAAAAATTAAGCACAACTGAGGTGCGATATATATACTCTAAATATCAAGATCTATCTTACTCACATAACATCATCACTACGCGGAATCTCAACACATAAGAAATTATCAAGCTGTTTCACAACTCACACGGCACAACATAATATTACATGAAATGAACGAAGATGGAACAACATCTGATGTTCTAATACCTCTCCATGAGAAGCGCTATAACAAAATTAACACACCTGACTCATATGTATCCCATAATCATATTTAAATCCATGCACAAACCGAGGCAACCATGCTCGCACTGAACTAGGATAATAGCCTTACCTAGGTCCATAATACACCACTTTTCTCATAACACACAAGAACAACCTTTATAGCCAGGACAAACTCCCACAATCCACAACCAAATGAACCAAGCGCCCTTCATGAATAAACTCTCAAATAAGCCATCTTACCACATCCTTCATACTTGGTTCAAACTTTCAATCAATGAAGTGACGACATGTCACCCTTAACAATCCTCCCGTGGAATACACTTCCACAACCTCATGCACTAGGTAACAAGTCTGGACATCCACACCACTGACCACACTAATGTTGTAAAGAAATTCAAGAATTCATAACCAGGATGCAAAGCCTCCTTCACAAAACACCGCTCTCAGGAGAGGATGAAGACATTACCACCTTACTCTAAACATTCAAATCCCTTTCCTGCTTACCCGAGGTCGTGACATTCTTTTCAACACCAAACCGCAACCTTGATCCTCGCTTCCAAATTTCATATCATTCACTGCACCTAATATGCCCATATGCATTCGCACATGAATCTCGTCATTACTCCTGAACCGCTAATAGGGTGAACACTTCATCATATAGAAACCTTTTACTTAAATCTCTTCAAGAGAACCATCACAACACACGAGTGAATTCTCATAATCACAAAATAGGCAAATCCTCAAGGAATAGTCTATACCACCATAATCCTTCCGTGATCCGCCTAAACCTGACATGCCATAATATTTAAATGCTCCCATATAAACTCTATTGGCGGCCGACAAGCCTCGCACACATCGTCACAAATCACATGCATAACTTAATAACGCCGAAGGAACTAATCACTGCCATAAATGTGCCACTCCAACCATGGCTAACTAATCTATCTCCTTCTAATTCATCCTTTACTTGACTTAGAAATAGCAATAGCTTCATCCAAAACATTGTGAACCCAAATCCACACTTATCTTGAGTGACCTTATACCACGAGACCATGTTGTCTCAAATCCCACGGGCCATCTCATACCCTCCATTTCTACATCGCCAGCCGAAGATAACATAGAACACTCCGAGCCTCCTATCACGATCTACTGCAAAAGCTCGGTTCTTAACCATATAGCGGGCTTCAAATCCTTAAGCACATCAATTTAAACCTTTGAATTCTCAAGGACCGTTATTAATAGTCACCCACTCTGACTTGGTCCCGAGTATAATCAACTCCAAGACCCTTCTAGCACATGCACACCCTGTCAATGAAGCACTCTAGTGAGTCACTTTCCTCGCAACCCGGATCTACACGAAGCAAAACATTGGGCCTCCCATAATAAGGACAGCTATACCACACATCTCTCAAATCATTTACTCAAATTACCATTTTTGTTCCTTTCCCCTAACTGTAATAGCTTGCTAATAATAACCCTAAAACCCATGAGAAGATAATCCTGCAACCCAATCGCAAGCGGTGGGATTCTCCCACTTAGCCTGAAGCTACTCCTTGCACAACTTTGGAACCCACCAAAATTCTTTCTTCATTGTTGACATGATCTTGTACAACCAACACGTCAAATTCCTCTAAATTCTTCTTTTAGCATTTCATGAACACTCTGAATCCCTAGCATCATTCCTATATTCGGCCTCTTACCGAATAATCAATAGAATTCCTCGCAGAAACTTTTCCAACCATACGACCGCTAACCTGCTCATAGAAGATAACCCACTTGTGGAAATTACATGTCGACACCCTCCAACATCGCTGCACGGGGAACACTCACTACGAAATCAATACCCCATCCTAAGCATGTTCTCATTAGCCAACTGTGCCAGTCCGTTCACTCCTTATGGACATCGGCCAAATGTGCGACAATATCTTCCAATTCCAAGCTATATTGCATCCTTCTTCATACCAAGAAACTCCTTCATGTTGCACCCCATCTCTCGTCGCAATAACCAACATTTCAATTTAAGCCCGTGGACCCAATCACCGTCCACTAAAATTCTCATATCACTCCCAACTTCTCCTCAAGATGTGTATCTATGTTACCACATGACTCAAATGCTACACTGCCACTCTCCCACTTTGGTCAAACTCCCTCTCTAAGCAACAACTCGACTTCCGTTTCTTACACCTGGCCTTCTAGAAATTTATCCGCCACCTGACATTTCTCACATTTCCTTCCTCATTTCTTTCTGCCCAGCTACAACCTTTCATCAATATCCATGTCTGCAGCACTTTAACCAATAGATCACTACCAACCTCAACCCTTTCTGAAGATCCCCATTCTCAAGCCATCGACATTAGAAATACCTATTCAATCATGAACCACCGCACACCACGATCTCTGATAGCCGCTTCTTCAATACTATCTCACTATATCCTGCCCAAAAGGCGAATTGTAGAAGGTCATAACACTAGCAAACTTAACACATTCTATTCGATCAAGGACGACAATACCACATCACGGATGAAGATTCCACCTCACTTGAAAACACCAAGTCTCATTACTCTACCAATTCAAACCTGAGTATTTATAGTCCAATTGTCTTTCCTCCGCCGGAAATAAAAATACTGGATCTCGGAATCACGCCCTAAGCCGACCTCCTTTCAAATCATTCACTGCCCTGACATATGGACAAGCATCCTACCATCTCATCAATACTGTGCAATAACCAATCATGAGCATCATAGAAATATGCACATAGCCTCAAATCTCTCAGAAGTGCAACTACCGAGATGAAACCACATAATATCCTTCCGCAAAGCAACGGCAATAGCCCCAACCATCCGTGCATAGAGAAACATCACGCACTATATCTCTAGTACCATTAGGATTCCTCAAATTCCCGATTTATAGCAAGCGCTTCGTACCGTGTATGATTGAGTAGGAAAGAAACATAGGCATAAGCCTCAAAGGAATCAAACCTCACAATGAGGAATCAAAAAGGGGATTACTCCTAACAGCCTTGTAGCCTCTCGAAGATAAGTACAGACGTCTATGTACCGATCCGCAAGACTCTACTAGACTTGCTCATGACTCATGATACCTAAGGGAACCCAGTGCTTTGATACCATGTTGTCACGACACAAATCCAATAAAGGTCGTGATGGCGCCGGACTCCGCTGTCGGGCAAGCAAACACAAAGGAGTTAACTAAATCTTTATTTTATTACCCTAGAACCCATTGTTTTTCCCTACATTAAATGATAATTAACGAACTTCCACTAAGTAAACAACAATGTATTTAAATAATTTAAATAATGAATAAATCCCCTAGTCATCCCAAAACCCGGTGTCACAAGTGCATGAGCAAATTTCTAGGAAATTTACATGTAATACAATATTTGTCCGGAATACAAACTGGACAAAAGGAAAAAAATAAATTATACAATACATCCGAGGGAGACTCTGTTGGCTGCGGGTCGTCTCGAGAGAAACAACTCTCCTAAGTTTTCATGTCAGCCACACCACTGCGTCAAGAGGGGCCACTAGATATACATGTTTCTCTGCAAAAAAAATGCACATCAAGTGTAGTATGAGTATGAAAACAACGTGTACTCAGTAAGTATCCCGCCTCTCGAAGAGGTAGTGACGAGAGGTCGACTTTGACACTCTCTAGAGTCAATTTAATGTACACAAGGGTGACGCTAAGAATGGATGTCATAATTAATTAATAAATAGTGACATGACGAAACAACTTCCATAATTACAATTTTTAATCTCTGTCATTTCAGTTGACAACTTATAATTCAAGGATAGTAAGCAGTTAAAATCAAAGAAAGTACTCAGCAAATATCATGCGCAAGTCATGCCGAGCGTCGAACGGCCCAAACCAACATAAATGTAAATTGTGCACTGCCGAAGGGTCGAACGACGCGAACCATAGATGCATCTATTATGCTGCCTTGGCGTACGGCCAGCTCACATGAGAGTAGGGGAAGAAATGACCCCGCTCGCAGAATATAAATTGTGAAGCGGTCACACATAAGCATACACATTTAAGCAGTCCATCCCGACTATATCGGGAAAACAATTACCCAAGAAAATGACAATTTCTCTTTTAATGGTCACAAAGATAGTATTTAAATCTTTTCTAGAAATTCATTTTCCAAATTCGATAAGGTTTAAACATTTTTAAATATATCACTAAAGTTACAGGTAAGGCAAATAAAACATGCTTTTAAGTCGTAGACTACCCGGACATAAGCATAACAGTAGCTAGGCACGGACTCTCGTCACCTTGTGCGTACGTAGCCCCCACAAATAGTAGCACGTGATTTATTATTTCATGTATGAGGACAATTCCCCCATACAAAGTTAGAAAGGAGACATACATCGCTCCGAAGTTCCATAACCGGCTTCCAAGCCCTTCCGATGACTCAAATTGATGCACAACGCCCCAAAACTAGCAAATATTTACGCAAATCCATTAATATATGCTCAAATATCCGTTAGAATCCTATTTATAACAATTCCTAACCCCGATCGAAAAGTCGATAAAAATTACCCTCGGGCCCGCGTGCCCGAATTTCGAAAATTTTCGAAGATAAACATTACCCATAACCTCACGAACTCAAATATATAATTTATTCCAAATCTCATGTCCTATTTCGTGGTCAAAATCCAAAAATATTAATTTCTTGGTTTTATACCAGAACCCCAAGTTTTCACTAATTTTTCATGAATTTCCATGTCAAATATATATTGATCCAAGTATTTAACTTGAAATAGGTGGGAATCACTTACCTTGACATAGATGATGACAATGGAGCTCCAAAATCGCTCATAGGTCGTATCCCATGATGGAAATGAGATGTAATGAGCCTAAACCATTTTTTTCAAACTTATACACAATTAGGCAAGTCCTCTTTGCGTTCACGGATCTGCCCTCGCGTTCGCGAAGAACAGAAAATCTCGAAAAGCAAGTCCAAACTCTTCTCAGATAGCCTCTAGTAGAATTGTCATAAAATTTAGTAAAAAACTCTAAATTATAAAAGGTTTAATGTTCCAAAAACGAGACTCCAAGATCTACAACTTTCATGCTTTGCTCATCTCTAAATTCCTTATAAATATAGTATCCTAAAGTCAGCCCTGTGCAACACAAATTTCTTCTTCATCTTCCTAGACAACCTGTAGTGTACCAGCCATAAATCTTTATAAACTAATCCAAAAGCTAAATGGTTTACTTTGTTAGAAACTACACACAAAGCGCTACAACTTGTACTTTTACATCATCTCAAATTTCTTTATATATTGTGAGATATGAGCCTCCAAATTCAGGCTTGCAAATCAAAGATTTTTCTTCTTCGCGAACGCGAGGCACCCTTCGTGAACGCGTAGAACAAATCCCTGAAGGGATCCTTCTTCGTGAATGTGAGGGGATCCCTACGACGCGTAGAAAAACACCAGACACCAGCATCAGCCATTTCAAAACAGCCCAAAATGATTCGAAACCACCCGAAAACACACCGGAGGCCCCCAGGACCCCGTCCAATCACACGACCCAGTCCCATAACATCTCACGGACCGGCTTGAGGCCTCAAATAACATCAAACCACGCTGAAACCATGAATGGCATTCCAATTCAATCTTAATGGACTTTAAAATTGCCAATCTCTACATTCGATTCCGAAACCTATCAAATAACATCCGATTGACCTCAAATTTTGCACACAAGCCATATTCGACATTATGGACCTACTCCAATTTCCGGAATCGTATTCTGACTCTGATATCAAAATTTCCATTTCCGGTACAAGTTCTTAAAACCTTCGAATTTCTAACTTTAGTCAAATGACTCCAAAATTAACTACGCACCTCTGAATTTACTTCCGATCGCGCTCCCAACACCGGAATCACCATACACGCCTACTCCATGACTCGGAATCTTAAATGGACATCAATATCACTGAAATGCACTTCAACCCAGACTTATGAAATTTCTTCTAAAATGTTGACTTCCACAATATGCGTCGAAATGCTCCCGGGTCATTTAAAACCCGATCCGAACATACGATCGAGTACGAATCATCATACGAACCTGCTGGAACCTTCAAATCCTGATTATGAGGTCGTTTACTCAAAAATCCAATCTTAGTCAATTCTTTTATCTTAAGGCTTCCAAAATGATAATTTTCTTTCCAAATTGACTCCAAACTTCCCAAAATTCAACTCCGACCATGCCTACGAGACATAATACATGAAACGCGACCTAGAGTTCAAAACGACCGGTTGGGTCGTTACAACAGATCAGGGCCTGTTTACAAAAATATTGACCGAAGTCAACTCAAATGATGTTTTTAGGCAAAATTTGTTTTTTTATCAGAATTTAACATATAAGCCTTTCAGGCCAATATGCGAACTGCGCATGGAAATCGAGGAAGGATAAAATAAGGTTTAAAGGCTTCGAAATATAAAATTTGGTTCTAAAATATAAGATGACTTCGGGTCATCACAACATACTTCTCAGGCCGTGGTCATCATACCAGTTGCCGCTTCACCCATAAAACCAACTAGGGATGGATGTCAGGCGGGTAGGGGTCACCCTAGAGGGGAGGCCAGGCCAGATTTTATGCTTTTTTAGGTAAGACAGAGGTAGTTACATAAGAGGTTGTTATCATAGATATTGTTCCGATTTGTCATGGAGATGCATCAGTCTTATTTGATCCGGGATCCACTTATTCATATGTATCGTCTTAATTTGCTTTGTATTTGGGTATATCCAGTGATTCTTTGAGTTCTCCTGTCTATATGTCCATGCGGTGGGGTATTCCATTATTTTTTACCGTGTGTATCGGTCTTGTTTTGTTTTTTCTTTAGTGGTTTTATACTAGAGTTGATCTATTGTTGCTCAGTATGGTAGACTTTGATATTATTTTGGGCATGGACTCTTTGTCGCCCTATCATGATATCCTTAGTTGTCACACCAAGATGGTGAAGTTGGCTATGCCAGGTTTACCGTTGTTTGATAGGAGGGGTACTTTGGATTACGTTCCAAGTAAGGTAGTGTGTTTCCCTAAGGCACAACAAATGGTTGGGAAGGGGTGTGATGCATATTTAGCGTTTGTGAGAGATGTCATTGCTGATACTTCTACTGTAGTCTATTCCGGTAGTGACGAGCTATCCAGATGTATTTTCGGCGGATCTTCCTAGCATGCCGCCCAATAGGGATATCAATTTTGGTATTAACTTGTTACCAAGCACTCAACCCATTTTTATTCCACCTTAGAGTATACCCCAAAGGCGTTAAAGGAGAAGTTGCAAGAGTTACTTGATAACGGGTTCATTCAGCCTACAGTGTCACCATAGGGTGCTCTTGTCTTGTTTGTAAATAAGAAGGATGGTTCTATGCCAATGTGTATTGATTATCGACAATTGAACAAGGTTCGTATAAAGAACATGTATCCATTTCCCCACATTGATGACCTATTAAAAATGCTATAGGTGTTAGAGTCTGCTCAAAGATTGATTTGCGGTTAGGCTATCATCTGTTGAAGATCGAGATCCAGATATTCGAAATACTGCTTCCAGGACTCGGTATGGTCACTACGCATTCCTCGTGATGTCATTCGAGCTGACCAATGCCCAGCAACACTCATGCACTTGATGAACAGTGTGTTCCGGCCATATCTTGACACATTTATCATTATGTTTATTGATGACATCTTGGTCTACTCACAGAGCCAGAAAGGTCATGAGCAGCACCTGAGGATCGTGCTCCAGACCTTGAGTGAAAAGAATATGTATGTAATGTTTTCAAAGTCTGAATTCTATCTTGATTCGGTGGTGTTTTTGGGTCATATGGTGTTGAGTGAGGGGATCAACGTAGATCCGAAGAAGATTAAAGATGTTCATAGTTGGTTTAGACCATCGTCAGCTACTGATATTCGGAGTTTTCTTGGTTAGGTAGGTTATTACCATTGTTTAGTAGAGGGTTTCTCATCTATTACTGCGTCTATGACTAGATATACCCAAAAGGGTGCTCCGTTTAGATTGACCGAGGATTGTGATGAGAGCATTCAAAAGCTCAAGACTTCTTTGACAATAGCCCAAATGTTGGTGATGCCTATGGGTTAAGAGTCTTACACTATATACTATGATGCGCTATGTGTTCGCCTCGGTGCGGTGTTGATACAAGATAGTTTGGTGATTGCCTACACATCTATATAGATAAAGGTGCATGAGAAGAATTATCCTCTTTACGAATTGTAATTATCAGCAATTGTTCATGCCTTGGTGTTTTGGCGGCACAATTTGTACAGTGTCCCTTGTGAGGTATATATCGATCATCAGAGTCTGCAACATTTGTTCAAACAGAAGGATCTTGACTTACGACGTCGAAGATGGTTAGAGTTTCTTAAGGGCTATGATATATCCATTCTATATCATCTTAGATGGCCAATGTGGTGGGTGATGCCTTGAATCTAAAGATGGAGAGCTTGGGCAGTCTAGTATATCCACCGACAACAGAGATGAGACTAACATTGGATGTTCAGGCATTGACCAACCACTTTGTTAGATTGGATGTTCTAGAGCCAGGTCGAGTTATGGCCTACATGATATCTCGATATTCTCTATATGATCGTATCAGAGAGTGTCAGTATGACGATCCCCATATGCATATACTCAAGGAAATGGTTCAGCACAGCGATGCCAAGGAGGTTACTATTGGGGATGACGGTGTATTGCAGATGCAAGGCCGCCCCTATTTGTGACCAATGTGGATGGTTTGTATAAGCTGATTCTTTCGGAGTTCCAAAGTTTATTGTACTCCATTCATCCTGGTGCCGCTAAGATGTATCAGAACTTGAGGCAGCACCATTAGTGGATGAGGATGATGAAATACATAGTGGAGTATGTATCTTAGTGCCTAAATTGTCAGTAGCTAAAGTACAAGCATTCGTGGCCAGGTGCCTTGCTTCAGAGGCTTGAGATTCCTTACTGGAAATGGGAACGAGTTACCATTGATTATATTGTTGGGCTGCCACAAACTCTAAAGAAATTTTATGTAGTATGGGTTATTGTGGATAGGTTGACCAAGTCGGCTCATATCATTCTAGTGGAGACTACTTATTCTTCAAAGAAGATGGCTCATGTGTATATTTACGAGATTGTCTGACTTCATGGCATGCCGGTATCCATCATCCATGATAGGGGTATGGAGTTTACACTGCGCTTCTGGAAAGCCGTACAACGTGAGTTGGGCACACGGGTTGAGTTGAGTACAACATTTACCCTCGGATGGACGGACTGTCTGAGTGCACTATTCAGATATTGGAGGATATTCTTGGTGCCTGTGTTATGTAGTGAGGGTTCTTGGGATAAATTTTTGCAACTTGTGGAGTGTCCCTACAACAACAAGTACTAATCAAGTATTCATATATCCCCGTATGAGGCCTTGTATGGGAGGCAGTGTCGGTCTATGGTGGATTGGTTTCGGCCGGGTGAGGTAATGCTATTCGGCTGACTTGTTTCAGGATGCTTTGGTAAAGTTTAAGTTGATTCAGTGTCGAATTTGTACAACCCAATATTGACCTAAGAGTTATGCAGATCAGAAGTTTCGTGATGTTGTTCATGGTTGGAGAGTAGTTCTTGCTTCGGGTTTACCCCATGAAGGGTGTTATGATGTTCGGGAAGAAGGGAAATTTAAGCCATAGGTATATCATACCTTTTAAGATTCTTGAGAGCATTGGCGAGGTGACCTAAAAGCTTGCATTGCCACCTAGTCTAGTTGTAGTTCATCCAGTATTCCATGATTCTATGCTACAGATGTATCGCGGGTAATCCGTCTCATGCGTTAGATTTCAGCTCAATCCAATTGGAAAAGGATTTTTCTTATGCCGAGGAGCCGGTGGCCATTTTGGACAGGCAGGTGCAAATTTTGAGGTCAAACAACATTGGGCCGCTGAAAGTTCAACTGAGGGGTCAACCAGTCGACGAGGCAACTTGGGAGACCGAGCATGACATGCGTAGAATTTACCTCATCTTTTCACTACATCATTTATATCTCTATAATCGTTCGAGGACGAACATTTTTAGTTACATGACTTTCAAGGATAGTTGGTTGTGGATCCCGGTGAGTTTCAGAGTGAAATAGAACACATACTCCCTAATTTGGGGGCTTAAGATAGTTGATCAGAGTTTGTCTTCTGTGTAAACGGCTCTGGGATGGATTTTTGACTGCTCCAATAGGTCCGCATGGTGATTTTAGATATATGAGTGTGTCCAGGTATTGACTGGGAGGTCCGTATGTTGTTTTGGCTTGAATTGGCAAAACTTAGAAAGTTGAAGGTTTGGAAGGTTAAGAAGTTTGAGCTGTAGTTAACTTTATTGATATCGTGGTCCGATTCTAATTCCGGAAGTTAGAATAGGTCTTTCATGTCATCTATGACGTGTGGAAAATTTGAGGTCAATCAGAGTTGTTTTGGTATGAATCAGTGCTAGTTTTGGAAATAAGATGTTCATTGTTTTTAATAGGATTTAATTAGGTTGCGATTCATAGAGCCGATGCCGTTTGATATGATTTTTATCCTCGAGTATGTTCGTTATGTGTTTTGAAACTTGTTGGTATATTCAAACGGGTCCAGAATGTGATTCAAATTGAATACATAATATTTTTTACTTGGGTAGATTGTTGAGGTCAGTTGTTCCGCTGTCATCTCACCTGCGGAGGATTTGGCCGTAGGTGCGGACACGCAAGTTCGTGAGGTTTATCGCGAAGTGATGAGCTATGGGCCAGGCAGTCATCACAGATGCGAGGTGCTTTTTGCATCTGCGCGCTCGCAAGTGCGAGGAAATTGGTTACATATACGATTGTGGCCAGGAAGGCTTAGGGTCGAAGGAGCAGACTCACTCGGCAGGTGCGCAATTTTTGTCCGCAAAGTAGAAATTCCCTTTCATTAGTTGGAACCGCACCTATGATGGATTTTTCTATAGGCTTGGGGTCGTAGGTGCGACTATTTGACCGTAGAAGCGGATGTTGCTGGGCAGAAAAGTCTTGGGTAGAGGGTTTTATCTCAGTTTTCATCTTTTGGACCTAATCTAGGTTTGTGACGATTGTTCGAGGTATTTTCAAGTAAATCATCGCGGTAAGTGATTCTTACTTAGACTTGGCTACTATACATAAATAATCTATCTTTTTGTCATCTAATTAGTGATTTAAGTTGGAAAATTTAGGGGAAATGTGAAACTTGGACTAAATTTTGGGGATTGAAAGATGATTTGAGGTCGGATTTGAGTAATTTTTGTATGTTTGGACTCATTATCAAGTGGGTATTCGGATTTTGTACGTTTCGTCGGATTCCGAGATGTGGCCCTACGGTTGATGTTTTGAGTTGACTTTTTGTATCTCTTTAACGATTGAAACTTTATTAGTCGGAATCGCTTCCTATAGTTTGTATTCATGGTATGAAGTTGTTTTGGCTAGATTCGAGTCGTTCGGAGTTGGATAATCGCGAAAAGAAGGCTTACTAGTGGATTTTATTATCGTGTTCAGAAGTAAGTGTCTTGCCTAACCTCGTGTGAGGAATTACCCCTTAGAATTGATGTTGTTTTATGTTAATTGTGATACGTGGAATCCGTGTACGCAAGGTGACGACTGTGTACACAGGCTAAATGTTGTAATTGAATAATTTTAGCTATGTAGATCTCTTTCATGATTTTGATTGAGTTGCCATAATATGTTGAATTAGTCGCGCCCCATTTTCTCACGAAACCGTGTTTCGACATGTGACAACTCTTTTAATGGATATTAAAAGAGACAAGTCGCCATATAACGATTTTGAGGTGCGTTGCGAAACCTATTTGTAAGTAACTACACCTATTTGTAAGTAACTCTGGTTAAACTAGTTTGCATCAGCAAATATCGGGTTAGTATTTAAATTACCTAAAAGAGAAGGTTCTAGGCACCCTTCGATTTCCACAAATGTGGTTCCCGATCGAATTTTCAACTATGTGGGATTATTTATAAAACTAGGTTGTAGGTTGCTGAGTTGTGAATTAATTCTATGTGGTCAAGTGTATACCTCAATTAAAAGAAATTAATTAAAAACTATTCATGGTAAAAATGTAAGAATTGTAAATCGTAGAAAGCCTACTTAATTACATAAAAAGGGGGACCTGAATTTTTTAGCCTGATGGATCAACTCTCGTGCGAAGTCTGCTAGACTTTTATAGCCAAAAAAGCAATGGGTATTGAGGCAATTTGTGTATCATGTCTGCTACCTTCGTTACTATTTTTAAGTTATTACCTAAAGCGCACTAGACGATTCTAAATCGTGCCTTAGTATGCCTACCCGTCCCATTCTTATAGTCCAGGAGGTATTGGAATGGTTCTCTACTGCGTGCTGCTGCTAAACATTAGGTAGAACCAGCACAAAACCCTATCCACGTAGGTTCACACATTGTTTTGCACGTCGATTTGGGTATTGATATTGAAGGAAGTGTACGCGGAAGAGACCAACCTGACGCACAAGGGACACATGCTCGAGATGAAAGAGAAGTTAGTATACAAGTAATCTTTGAAATGTTGCAAGCATAACAAATTGCTACCGCTCAGCTGCAGAGTCAGCAAAAGACTCTGAGCACAGCCAAATCGAAAATAGCTCCCCGAGTTGAGCCAGCACCAGAAAGATCGAGCAATAATGGGTCAGGAACTGACCCTACCATCACGAGGATGCTCGAGGAACTCACGAAAAGGGTTGAGTCAGGAAAAAAAATGATATAGGATAACGACAAGAAAGTAGAAACCTACAACTCGGGGGTTGACCAGATCCCGGGAGAACCTCCAGTCTTGAAGGGACTAGATTCGAAGAAGTTCGTGCAGAAAACATTCCAACCAAGTGCGGCTCCGAAGACCATTCCAAAAAAGTTGAGGATGCCCGACATCGCAAAATACAACAGGACCACAGATACCAATGAGCATATTAACACATATACTTGTGGAATAAAAGGAAATGATTTAAAGGACGACGAGATCGAGTATGTCATGTTGAAGAAATTTGGAGAAACGTTGTCCAAAGGGGCTATGATGCGGTACCATAACCTACCCCTGAACTCGATAGATTTTTTTGCCATGTTGGCTAACTCATTTGTAAAGGAACATGCTGGTGCCATAAAGGTCGCTGCAAGGAAGTCCGATGTCTTCAAAATCAAATAAAGTGAAAACAAGAATTGAATTACGACCAGTCTCCGATGGCTGGGTCGTGCAAGTCGTCACTCAGGGTTTGAATGAACGAAGCTCAATAGCTTCGAAGCAGCTGAAGCAAAACTTGATCGAGTATCCCGCTGTAACTTGGGTGGATGTTCACAACATGTATCAATCAAAAATTAGGGTCGAATACGACCAACTGGGAGCCCCCTCGAACTCGGTGTATCCAAGCAGGCTATTAGCAAAGGAATCAAGAAATGCAGAAAGGGAATCGAGGGAGAATAAGGAGAGATACCAACCCTATGTCAAAGACCGAAGAAACACCTCGAGACGTAATATGCCTCGAAATGATCAAAGGGCGGATCGAGGCCAAAGTTCTCGGGGACTCATGAGCAAAATCGGGTTCTACAGGCACTAGGGACCGTTGGAGGCACCCAGATTGTCAGAGTACAACTTCAACATCGATGCCTCAAACATGGTATCAGCCATAGGAATGATTAGAGATACCAGGTGGCCCAAGCCCATGCAGTCAGATCCTTCCTAGAGGATTCCCAACTTAATGTGCAAATACCATGGCACTCATGGTCATTGGACTGAATGTCACGACCACAAATCTTAACAGGTCGTGGTGGCGCATATCGTGGAACTAGGCTAGCCAACCATCACCTAATTACTCATTCGTTCTATTATAATGCTTCAAAAATCAACAATAAGCAGCAAACAAAACATTAAATATGCCTCGGGTATTAGCCACAACTCGTATTCATTCAGTAATTCTAACCCTTCTTCATTATTGGACCTCGTTTCTTAATATTGTTACTTTTCCATGCTAGTCTTTACGCCCCCATAATAATCTAACATTCTAAACGACTCTCCCATGACTGGAGTCAACATGGTCACCAGCATCTAAGAAATAAAACTAACACTGCTAATGTCTTAATCAATGTCTATGAAATAAATACTAATACTAATAAAGGAAGGGGAAATGGAGAAGCTGCGAAATCTGCAGACGCAGGACAACTACCTCGAAATCCGGTAAGCTACTGATAACGAACTCGGATGACTACTGCTCCGAACCAGTATGTGGATTTGCACACAGGGGTGAATGGAGTAATTATGAGTACGCCAACTCAGTAGTAATGAATATATATCACAGTCTGAGAATAAGAAACACAGAGCACAAAACATCAATTCACAAAATAGTAAAACACCAGGTCACCATAAAGTATTCATCAAAAACATAAGTTCGAAAACCAATTTCCAGAAATCCTTTGAAACAAGTATAATTTCAATATATCTCTGTAAAACTCTCAGTAAAATTAGTTTGAAAACCAAAGTGAATCACAGTCAAAAACTCAGTAAAATCATCATAAATCTGCCCCTCGGGCCATAATCATTTCTAGTAACAATTTCCCTCGGCACCTCACCATCACTCAGTTTCAGCCCAGCGGGTAACCTCACAGTCACTCAGTATCAGTCCCGTGGGCATCACTCAAACTCAGTAGGTACCTACGCTCACTAGGGGTGTACAGACTCCGGAGGGGCTCCTACAGCCCAAGCGCTATAACAAGCCACATCATGGCATAAATCACTCACAATATTAGCCCGCAGCCTCACTCAGTCAGACACTCTCAACATACCACTCGGGCCATCATTATACCGGGTTCTCGAACCAAAATAATGTTTCATTTTCACGAAATAATATCAAAATACTCTGAGTGTCAAAACAATTATCAAGAAAAGACTGAGTGGAAATCATAACATATCACGTGAAAAAAATTGTAAAATAGCCCCCAAGGGGTAAACAGATCGGCACTAGGCCCCAAACATGGCTTACAGCCCAAATTATATCAAAGTATATCAATACTATTAAGCATAGGCCTAAAAATCGGTTCCGCAACTCAATAGTTGCCTAAAAAGGAATATATTTCCAGATTTCCAATTCTTGCATTCAAAAATCCATGAAAGGATGCATAGTCGAGGGGTTTCATACCCTCATGACAAGATTTAAAGACATTACTTACCTCAAACTAGCCCGAAAATCTACTCTGCGGCTCGCTTGCCTCTCAAATCAACTTCCAAGCGCTCCAAATTTATAAAGATTAGATCTTTATCATCAAAATATGCTAAAGGAATGAATTCTTTTAAAAGTACATATTTTTGCATAAAAGCCGAATTTAGCCAAAACCCGACCCGGGCCCGTGTCTCGGAACTCAAAAATTTTTATACCAATATGTTCTTCGTCATCTCACCAGTCCGTACATATAAAGAACGCTAAAGTCGAAGCTCGTTTGACCCCTCAAACCGACCCCTAAAGGTCTCATAATCTAAAGCCCTAACTCCATCTTTTTCTACTGATTTTCATGAATTTAACACTGTTATTAAGGTCTTTAATCACCTACAATCGAGTTAATGAGTCCAAAAATCATACCTCAATGACGCACCAACGTTTCCCTCTGAAAAAATCCCCCAAAAACCACGGAACCCGCAAAACAATGGTGGAAAAAGGGTTAAAATTCGCGAAGTCTCCTTTTTATACTTTATGCCCAGGTATTTCCGCACCTGCGGCCTTATTAGCGCACTTGCGGACTCGCACCTGCGCTCAAATCAATCGCACCTGCGAATTTTCATTAAATGGCCTAACTCCACACCCGCGACTCACATTCCGCACCTGTGACTTCGCAGGTGCGGCCCCCTATCCGCATTTGCGACCTTTTCCCTGGCGGGCCAAATCTCGTACCTGCGGAGCCTTCTTCCGATCTTGCGGGCCCGCACCTGCGATGACCCATCCGCAAGTGTGATTACACCAGCACCAACAAATCCAACAGCAACACAAACACTCCAAACTCCCCATTAACCACTCAAAACCATCCCGAGCCCCTCAGGACCCCAACCAAATATACCAACATATCATATATGATCATTCAAACTTATTTGCACTCCCGAAACACTAAATATAGCATCAAAACACCAAAATCACATCAAATTGAAGCCTAAGAACTTTGAAATTTCTAAAATCCACCAACGATGCCGAAACTATCCAAAACAACTTCGATTGACCTGAAATTTTGCAGGCATACCAAAATGACATTACGAAGCTGTTCCAACTGTCGGAATTCCATTCCGACCCCGATAGCCTAATTTCCACTGCCGACCGGAAATTACCAAAAACAAACTTTTGCAATTCAAGCCAATTCAACACCGGTCCTCACAAACATATTCCGAACACACTCCTAAGTTCCAAATCAGGTAACGAAGCTATCCGAGCCATAGAATCAGCATTTCAAGGTCGTTTACCAATAAGTCAACTCTCTGTTGACTTTTCCAACTCTAAGACTATTTTTAAAGACTAAGTGACGAAATTCTCATTATAATTATTCCGATTCCGAGCCTACCAACACTAACACATCAAGAACAGTTTAACCAAGCTATGACGAGACAATAATAGTAATTTATAATGTAGATTCTATGTAACGACTGACTGGGTCGTTACATTCTCCCCCTCTTAAACAAACGTTCATCCTCGAACGGGTCTTAAAACGTACCTGGAGTCTAAAAAAAGTGAGGATATTTTCTCTGCATCTCTCGCTCAATCTCCCAAGTAGCCTCCTCCACTGGCTGACCTCTCCACTGTACTTTCACTGAAGCTACATTCTTAGACCTCAACTTTCTGATCTGACGATCCAAAATTGATATTGGTTCTACCTCATATGACATATTACCCTCGAACTGAACTGTGCTGATGTCTAACACATGAGACGGGTCACTAACATACTTCCGGAGCATCGACACATGCAATACCGGATGAACACTCGGTAGGTTGGGTGGCAAGGCAAGTCTATAAGCCACCTCTCCAACCTTCTAAAGCACCTCAAAAGGACCAATAAACTGTGGGCTCAACTTTCCTTTTTTTCCGAACCTCATAACACCCTTCATGGATGATACTTTCAGCAGTACCTTATCACCTTCCATAAAAGACACATCCCGGACCTTCTGGTCCGCATAACTCTTCTTCCTAGACTGCATCGTGCGAAGTCGCTCCTGAATCAACTTCACTTTTTCCAACGCATCCTGAATCAAATCTGTGGCCAATAACTTAGCCTCACCGGGATCGAACCAACCAACCGGAGATCTACACCTCGTACCATATAAATCCTCATACGGGGCCATCTGAATACTGGACTGGTAGTTGTTATTATATTCAAACTCCGCTAGTGGCAGAAACTGATCCCATGAACCACAAAATCAATCCACAAACCCGTAACATATCCTCCAAAATATGAATAGTCCGTTCTGACTGCCCGTCGGTCTGAGGATGAAATGCAGTGCTCAATTCTACATCAGTACCCATACCTCTCTGTATGGCCCTCCAAAACTGAGATGTGAACTGAGTACCTCTGTCAGAAATAATAGAAATCGATACTCCATGCAATCGGACAATCTCCTTAATGTAAATACCAGCAAATCTCTCTGAAGTATAAGAAGTACCAACATGAATGAAGTGCACGGACTTGGTCAATCTATCCACAATGACCCAAATAGCATAAAAACCCTTCGAATTCTGTGGAAACCCAACTACAAAGTCCATAGTAATCCACTCCCATTTCTACTCCGGGATATCTGACCTCTGAAGTAATCCACCTAGTGTCTGGTGCTCATACTTGACTTGCTGGCAGTTGAGACACTATGCTACATACTCAACAATATGTCTCTTCATCCGCCTCCACCAATACTGCTGTCTCAGATCCTGATACATCTTCGCAGTACCCAGATGAATGGAATACCGCGAGCTATGAGCCTATGCTAATATCAACTCTTGAAGACCATCCACATTGGGCACACAAATACGGCATGCATCATCATAACACCATCATCAAAAATAGTCACATCCGTAGCATCATCTCGATTGACCCTATCCTGAAGTACTAACAAATGCGGATCATCATACTGTCGAGCTCTAATCTGGTCATAGAGAGAAGACCAGGAAGCCATGGTAGCTAATACCCATGGAGGGTCTGACAAATCCAATCTCACTAGCTGATCCGCTAAAGCCTGAACATCAAGTGCTAAAGGTCGCTCTGCTGTTGAAAGATATGCTAGACTCCCCAAACTCTTGGCCCTGCGACTCAAGGCGTCGGCCACTACATTGTCTTCCCCGGATGACACAAAATAGTAAGGTCATAATCCTTGAGAAGCTCCAACCATCTCCTCTGCCAAAAATTCAAATCCTTCTGCCTCAGCAGTTACTGCAAGCTACGATGGTCAATAAAAATCTCACACTGTACCCCATACAAGTAATGGCGCCAAATCTTTAAGGCATGAACAGTGGCAACTAACTCAAGATCGTGCACTGGTTAATTCTTCTCGTGAACCTTTAATTGTCTAGACGCGTAGGCAATCACCCTACCGTCCTGCATCAATACCGCTCCTAATCTAACTCTAGAAGAATCACAATAGACTATGTAGGAACCCGAACCAGTAGGCAAAACCAATTCGGAGTTGTGGTCAATGCTGACTTGCACTTCTGAAATCTCTCCTCACACTCATCAGACCATCTGAATGGAGCACCCTTCTGGGTCAATCTCATCAATGCTGAAGCAATAGAAGAGAATCCTTCAACAAAGGGACGGTAATATCCCGCCAGACCGAGGAAACTCCTAATCTCAGAAGCTGAGGACGGTCTGGGCCAACTCTGCACCTCCTTAATCTTCTTCGGATCAACCTAAATACCCTCACTAGACACCACGTTCCCCAAGAAAGCTACTGAACCAAGCCAAAAATCACACTTGGATAATTTTGCATAAATCTTATCCTCCCTCAACCTCTGCAACACAATCCTCAAGTGTTGATCATGTTCCTCCTGGATACGGGAATAAACCAGGATGTCATCAAGGAATACAATGACGAAAGAATCAAGGTAAGGCTGAAACATGGTGTTCATCAATTGCATGAACGCGGCTGGGGAATAGGTCAGCCCAAATGACATAACCAGAAACTCATAATGACCATATATGGTCCTAAAAGCAGTCTTCGTAATGTCAGAATCCCGAATCTTCAACTGGTGATACCGCCACCTCAAATCAATCTTGGAGAACACCTTAGCTCCCTGAAGCTGATCAAATAAGTCATCAATACGAGGCAAAGGATAACAGTTCTTCACTGTAACCTTATTCAGTTGTCTATAATCAATGAACATACGCATGGAGCCATCTTTCTTTTTTACAAACAAAACTGGAGCACTCCAAGGTGACACACTCGGCCGGATGAACCCCTTATCTAAGAGTTCCTCAAGCTACTCTTTCAATTCTTTCAACTCCACTGGTGCCATACGGTAAGGTGGAATAGAGATAGGCTGAGTGTCTGGCACCAAATCAATACCAAAATCAATATCCCTATCAGGTGGCATGCCTGGCAGGTCTGCAGGAAATACGTCTGGAAAATTACGTACTACAGGAGCAGAATTAACAGAAAGAGTCTCACTACTAACATCCCTCACAAAAGCAAGATAAGACTTGCACCCTTTCTCAACTATACGATGAGCTTTTAAATAAGAAATCACTCTGCTAGGCATATGCTCTATACACCCTCTCCACTCAACTCTCGGAACTCCGGGCATAGCTAGGGTCAGGGTCTTAGCGTGAAAATCAAGGATAGAATGACATGTTGATAACCAGTCCATCCCAGAATTACATCAAAATAAACCATACTGAGTAACATCAAGTCCACTCGGGTCTCCAGACCCCTAATGGATATAAGACACGACCAATACACATTGTCCACAACAATAGCATCGCCCACTGGAGTCAAAACATGACCAGACGTAACTAGATACTCACGAGACATATTCAGAAAGTTTGAAAAATAAGATGAAACATACAAGTACGTGGAACCACGGTCAAATAAAGCTAAAGCATCACTGTGAAAAATTGAGATAGTACCTGTAATCACCGCCATCTGAGGTCATAGCATCAGTCCTAGCCGAAAGTGCATAAATACGTGGTTGGCCTCCACCCGCTCGACCTCCACCTCTAAGGAGGCCTTTAGCTGCCTGACCACCACCCCTGGCTGTCTGAGTAGGTGGTGAAGTGACTGGGGTTGAAGTCGAGGGTTGAACCCTCTACTAAGATGAACTACCAGGACGACGAGGACACTAAATCCACTCATGTCTAAATTCTCCACACTCATAACGACCAC
The DNA here is from genome assembly GCA_005239525.1 of Nicotiana knightiana. Lineage (NCBI taxonomy): Eukaryota > Viridiplantae > Streptophyta > Magnoliopsida > Solanales > Solanaceae > Nicotiana > Nicotiana knightiana. The sequence goes on along the minus strand of ML369976.1, from coordinate 91,436 downwards.
CTGGACCTAGAGATGAAAACTCAAGAGAACCCCTGCCACTATGATAACAACCAGACGAACCATGCATAAAATAAACCTAATAAGATAATGCTCGGGCGAAGCTCTGAGCTGGAAGGGCACTAAAAGATAAATGGCCCTGGTGAAAGCTACGGGGACCTTGCCTCGAAGATGCGCCACTATAGGCTGGGAGGACTGGCTGTGGAGGTCTAAATAAACGACCTCTGCTATTTGAAATTGCCCGCTAGAAGGGACACCACTGAAGCTACCTGATCCCCGAGGCTATTTGGCCTCCCTGTCCTGACGCTCCTGCCTACGAACTGACTCAATGGCCTGAGCATTGTCAACTACCTGCTCAAATGCAGCTTCAGACACTCTCTCCCTGGTCATCAAAATCCAAGATAATATGTGAGACCATCTACAAACCTCTTGATATGCTCCCTGTCAGTAGAGACTAACTCAAAAGCATGTCTAGCCAACTCGGAAAACCTCATTTCATACTGAGTAACTGACAACTCTCCCTGGCACAACTTCTCAAATTGTCTGCGCTGCTCCTCTCTGCGGGAGTGAGGAACATATTTCTCTAAAAAGAGCATGGAGAACTGCTGCCAGGTAAGTGGTGCTGAACCAACCGGCCTACGCCTCTAAAATGCCTCCCACCAAGTGAAAGCAGCACCAGCAAACTGAAATTTAGCAAATGAGACCCCGCAGTACGTAGTATCCTCTGGAACTTATCTAGAAACCCTTGGACATCCTCGCCCTCTATATCGCTGAAAGTCGGAGGCTGAAGTCTGCTGAACCTCTCCAAACTGCGTTGCTCATCCTCAGGCATAACATGAACCACTTAGTCCTAAACTAGGGCAACCGGTTGGGCTAGGACTTACCCCAGGTGCCTGAATACCTTGTACAACCTGCTCAAGTGTCCGAGCAGCTAGAGTTTGAACGCCTCCCTCGGCCTAAGCTGCAGTGGCAGTAGTTAGTAGACGTAGCGACGGCCTGAGCTAAACTGGTACACACTGTCAATATCTGATCCAGGGTCTCTTGAAGACCCGGAATAATAATAGGCAATGTCTGTGCCTGAACCTGTCCCGCTGGAGCACAATCGGCGGAAACCTGATCCTAAACGATAGGGGGATCCTGTATTACTGTCCTGGCTTCTACACTGGCTGGTCCCCTAACTGCACCACGGCCTCGACCCCTTGTGGGTCTGTCTGGTGTCTGGTCACCCTAATCGGTATTGCGTGTCCTCACCAACTGTGAGAGAATGAAACAATGTGAGTTTAGATTTCAAGAATCAATAGATTGGCACGAAAGAGTTCAATAAAATGAGATTTTTCCTAAAAGTTCTGCAGTCTCTCGAAGATAAGTACAAAACATGAAACACCCGGTGTACGACTGATAGACTAGGTGACAATGCAAGTATGTAGGCCACCTCTCCCACCTTTTCCAGAATCTCAAATAGACCAATTAACCTGGGGCTCAACTTCCCATTCTTTCTGAACCTCATTACGCCATTCATGAAAGACACCCGAAGAAATACCCAGTCTCCAATCATAAATGCAAAATCACGAACACTGCGATCCGCATAACTCTTCTGCCTGGACTGAGTTGTACGAATTCTATCCTGAATAATCTTCACTTTATCCAAGGCATCTTGGACTAACTCTGAACCCAACAATCTCGCCTCTCTCGGCTCTAACCACCCAACTAGCGACCGACACCGCCTACCATACAACGCCTCATACAGAGCCATCTGAATGCTCGGCTGATAGCTATTGTTGTAGGAAAACTCAGCTAAAGGGAATAACTGGTCCCATGAACCTCCAAAATCAGTGACACATGCTCCCAACATATCCTCTAAAATCTGAATAGTACGCTCGGATTGTCCATCCGTTTCAGGATAAAATGTTGTGCTCAAATCAACCCGTGTACCCAACTCACACTGAAATACTCTCCAGAAAAGGGAGGTAAACTGAGTACCTTGGACAGAAATAATAGACACGGGCACACCATGCAAGCGAACAATCTCCATGATGTAGATTTTTGCCAACTTCTCTGAAGAATACGAAACTGATACAGGAATGAAGTGTGTTGACTTGGTAATCCTATCCACAATGACCCACACCGCATCAAACATCCTCTGAGTCCGTGGTAGTCCAACTACGAAATCCATGGTGGTACTCCCACTTCCACTCAGGAAGCTCAATCTGCTGCATCAAACCACCGGGTCTCTGGTGCTCGCACTTAACCTGCTGACAGTTCAAGCACCTAGCTACATATGCTAAAATATCCTTCTTCATCCTCCGCCACCAATAATGCTTCCGCAAATCCTGGTACATCTTTACGGCGCCCGGATGAATGGAATACCGAGTACTATGGGCCTCCTGCAAGATCAACTCACGCATACCCTGCATGATCAACTCACGCATACCATCAACATCAGGCACACAAATACAAAACACCTCAAAACTCCCTCATAATCAACTATGACCTGCTTGGAATCTCCGTGCTAGATCGTATCTCTAAGAACACATCAATGACGATCATCATACTGTCTGGCCCGGAAATGATCATATAATGAAGAAGGGGCCACAGTATGGGCCAAGACACTGCCAGTCTAGGAAACCTCCAATCTCATGAACCGGTTGGCCAAAGCCTGAACATCTAGAGCAAGTGGTCGCTCTCTGATTGATAAATAAGCAAGACTACCCATACTGGTTGACTTCCGGCTCAAGGCCTCGGCCACCACATTGGCCTTCCCCGGATGATATAAGATGGTAATGTCATAATATTTCAACAACTCTAACCATCTCCTCTGCCTCATGTTCAAATCTTTCTGCTTGAACAGATACTGAAAAATCTTATGATCCGTGACCACCTCACATGGCACCCCATACAGATAGTGCCTCCAAATCCTTAATGCATGAACAATAGTCGCTAACTCTAAATCATGAGCTGGATAGTTCTTCTGATGAACCTTCAACTGACAAGAAACATAGGGTATAACCTCGCCACCCTGCATTAACACTGCACCAAGTCCCACCCGTGAAGCATCACAATACACGGTATATGGTCTTGAACCTGTGGGCAAAACTAACACTGGTGTTGTGGTCAAGGTTTTATTGAGCTTCTGAAAGCTCATCTCACGCTCATCGGACCACCTGAACTGGGCACCCTTCTGAGTCAATCCGGTCATCGGGACTGCAATGGATGAAAGTCCCTCCACAAATCGGTGATAATAACTTGCTAAGCCCGAGAAAATCTGAATCTCTATAGCTGAAGTGGGTCTAGGCCAATCTCTGACTGCTGAAATCTTCTTGGGATCCACCTGAATACCCTTTGATGATACCTAATGGCCTAGAAATGCAATCGAACTCAACCATAACTCACACTTGGAAAATTTGGCATACAAATGAGTATCCTTTAGAGTCTGGAGGACGACTCGAAGCTGCTGCTCATGCTCCTCATGGCTATGGGAGTAAATGAAAACAATCACAAATGAGTCCAAATAGGTCCTGAACACTCAGTTCATTAACTCCATAAAAGCAACGAGGGCATTTTTCAACCCAAAAGACATCAACAACAACTCATAATGCCCATACCGAGTGCGAAAAACATTCTTAGGGACATCAGACGCCCTAATCCTCAGCTGATGGCAGCCAGATCTCACGTCAATCTTGGAAAACACTGTAGCACCCTAAAGCTGGTCAAATAAATCATCAATCCTCGGCAAAGATACTTATTCTCAAAAGTAACCTTGTTCAACTGTCGATAGTCAATATACATCCTCATTGAGCCATCTTTATTCTTGACAAACAACACTGGGGCAACCCAAGGAGAAACACTAGGCCTGATCAAGCCTTTATCCAACAAATCCTGCAACTGATCCTTCAACTCCTTCAACTATGGCGGGGCCATACGATACGGCGGGGTAGAAATGGGCTGAGTGCCCGGAGCCACCTCAATACAAAAGTCAATATCCCTGTCGGGTGGCATACCCGACAGTTCAGCAAGGAAGACCTCTGGAAACTCACTGACCACGAGCACAGACTCCATAGAAGGAACCTCAGCACTAGAATCACGAACATAGGCCAAATATGCCAAACAACCCTTCTCGACAATGCGTCAAGCCTTCATATATGAAATAACTCTACCGGAAGAATAAGTAGGAGTCCCTCTCCACTCCAAACGAGGTACCCTTGGCAAGGCCAAGGTCACTATCTTGGCATGACAGTCCAGAATAACATGGTAGGGAGATAACCAATCCATCCCCAAAATAACATCGAAGACAACCATATCAAGAAACAAAAGATCTACATGAGTCTCCAGACCACTAATAACCTCTAAGCATGAACGGTATACTCGATCTACCACAATAGAATCACCCACCGAGTTAGACACATATACAGAAGTACTCAGGGAATCACGTGGCATGCTCAGATAAGGGGCAAAATATGAACACACATAGGAGAATGTCAACCCTGGATCAAATAAAACTGAAGCATCTCTACTGCAAACTGAAACCATACCTGTAATGACTGCATCAGAGGCCTCAGCCTCAGGCCTGTCAAGAATAACATAGCATCGCGGCGGAGCCCTTCCAACTTGAACATCTCTGGGTCCACCTACTGCGGGCTGACCTCTACCTCTCGGGTCCTGTCCTACACCTCTATGAGTCTGACCTCCACCTCTGGTACCGCGACCTCCACCCCTAGCTGGCTAAGGGGGTGGGGGTGCACCTGGTGCGGGAATCATAGCCCGGGAAGCTGGATGGTGATAACTACTAGAAGCTTGGGGGAAATACCTAGAAATGTGCCCTGGATCACCACAAGAGTAACAAGCCATTTAATGTTGAGGCTGCTAGCCTGAAACTATCCCTGTCGACCAAAATAACCGTTCAGGAAACTCTGAAGCGGTGGGTGCACTAATAGGAGTTGATGGTGCACTGTGGGATACCTGAACTGCTGACTGTAATAGCCTAGGAGGATGACCTCTACCAAAGGAATCTATGCCCTGATATGAGGCACCACTGAATCGACTGGAATGGCGAGTTCTCTTGTCAGACCCCTGACCATTGCCTCGTGATAAGACCATCTCAATACGCACGACCACATTGGCCGCCTCCTGGAATGAAGTATCAGTTCCTGTCTCTCTAGCCATCTGGAGTCTAATAGGCTGAGCTAGACCCTCAATAAACCTCCTCACCCTCTCACGATCAGTAGGGAGTATCATGATAGCATGTCAGGCCAAAGTAATGAACCTGGTCTCACACTGTGTTACGGTCATAGATCCCTACGGGAGGTAGAAACTTCTCCAAGAATAACTCGGAAAACTGAGCCCAAGCCAAAGGCGAAGACCTAGCTGGTCTGGTCAAACTGTAGTCCCTCCACCAAGTCTTGGCGGTACCAGGAAAATGGAATGTAGCAAAATAACTCCATTGGACTCCACCATGCCCATGTTCCGAAGAACCTCGTAGCAACTGTCCAAGAAATCTTCGGGATCCTCTTATGGTGCACCAATAATGTAGTAGAAAATAGCTTGGTGAACCGGTCCAATCTTCACAAAGAATCGGCAGACATGGCTGCCCCCTCAACTGTCTGTGCCACAAAACCCAGCTGAGTTGCTCCAGCTGCCTGCGGTGCTGCAGTCTAAAGCTGAGGAGCTAGCTGCTCTGGTGTGCGGGTAGCAGGAGTCTGGGTCCCTCCCCCAGCCTGAGAGAGGGCTGGTGCAGTAGGAAGAAGGCCAGCTTGAGCCACGCTCTCCATAAGGCCCACTAAACGGATAAGAGCATCATAAATATCCGGGGTGGAAATGAACCCTTCTGGGACCTGAGCTTGTCCGACAGGAACTGCCTGAGCAGGAATCTCACCAAAAAAGTCTACCTGTGGGTCCTCTAATGGTGCTGCTTCTCTGGGATGAGCCCTAGCTCTGCCTCGGCCTTGTCCTCGGCCCCTCGTAGGAGCTGCAACAGGAGGATTGGGCTGTTGATCAGTAGATGAAGAAGCACGCGTTCTTGCTATCTGCGAGAGAATAGAATAGAAAATAAGTTAGCATTTAGAATTCTAACCGCACGACAGAGAAGAGAAATGTGAAGTTATTCCTAACCTTGCAGCCTCAAGGGAATAAGTACAGACGTCTTCGTACCGATCCCTCAGAGTTTACGAAGTTTTTCCGTGAATTCATGAGACCTAAGCAACCTAGTGCTCTGATACCAACTGTCACGACCCGAAATCCCACCATCGGGACCGTGATGGCGTCTAACGTCGAACCTGCTAGATAATCCAGCGTTCTGATTAACATGTTTATTTCCTTATTATTAGGCATATAAAGAAAAAGAGATAAGTGATAACAAGCACAAATAACAATGCGGAAGCTATGAAATATAACATCTTCACGTATTTGACACTGCAAATCCTAAGTAACACCCCAGAACTGGCACCACAAATCCACGAACTATCTAAGAATACTAAAAACAAAGTCTAAATAAACAGTACAACTATTTCAGAAGCACAAGAGAAGACAGAAAGAAAACAAAGAATGAGAAAGGAGGTGATGCAAAGGCGTGCGAACGCCTGCAGGACTACCTCAGTGTCGCCTGTGCACTAAAGGATACTCCCTCGATCACTGTCCACCGGGTCCGGTACCGTAATCTGCATAACATAAAGAAGTGCAGGTGTAGCATCAGTACAATAGACACCGTGTACTGAGTAAGTGCCGAGCCTAACGTCGACGAAGTAGTGGTGAGGCTAGGACACGATAAGTAATAAAAACATTGAAAATCAATAATATATATAACAAAAATAGCTGTAGGAAGTAAACAGTTAAGTACAAATATGGGGAAAACATGCTGGGGTACAAAGGGGAGAATAATTATCGAGTAACAGAAGATGGATACCATCTAGTATCAAAAAAACAACAGAGAGCAAACAAGTGCACGGCATTACCATTCGTGCTTTACTCTTGTTCTCACCAAAACAAGTACACGGCATCACCCTTCGTGCTTTTACTCTCGTCCTCACCAAAACAAGTGCACGACATCACCCTTCATGCTTTTACCTCACAATATCATGGCACGACATTATCCTTCGTGCATTATCCTTCATATCATGACACGGCAACATCCTTCGTGCTTTTAAATATAAAATCATGGAACGTCATCACCCTTCGTGCTTTGCACTCTTCCTCACCCAAGAAATAACCAGAACAACAATTTGGCAAGGAAGAACCGAAATACAAACCATAATTTACAACATCCCGTCAAGGGAACAATAACAGAAATATCATCGTCCCGGCAAGGGACACAGCTATAGACAATCTCACTGAATGTACAACATAACAAAATAATCCCCAACCGAACAACTAAGCAACAATGTTCACAACCAAGTACTTTCAACAATTGAATAATCACCAAAATGAAAGTTAATTCATAACATAGTGGATATCGAAGAAAACGCATATACCATAAGACATGGCTCACGGGCATGCTTGACAACAAGGTATAGGTACTTGACACCTCACCTATACATTGAACATGATAATAACAGGTAGAGCATATGAATCAACACCTATGCCCTCAAGCTAGGGTTAGGCAAAACACTTACCTCGACTCCAAGAATCCAAAGCAATCCTCTAGCACTGCCTTTCCTTTCGGACCCGACTCCAATCAATAGTATCTAGACATAATCGACTCAATAGTATCAATAAATGCTAAACAAATCAATTCCAATGCTTAATTATAGAATTCCCAACATTGTTCCCAAAACTCCAAAAATCAACCTCGGGCCCGCTTGGTTCAAACATGAGGTTCAGACCAAAACCCGATCACCCATTCCCCCACGAGCCCGAATATATAATTTGTTTTGAAATCCGACACCAAAACGAGGTCAAATTCCCAAATAATCAAAAATCCCTAAATCTACCCAAATCCCCAATTCTCTACCATTAAAACCCTAAAATCTTGATAAAAGTTGATGAAAATCATTAAGAAGTTGAAAGAAATTAGTTAGGGGTTACTTACCTATGATTTGGGAAGAAACTCCTAGAGAAAATCGCCTTTGGTCTTCTATTTTGGTGAAGAAATGAAGAAGAACTCAGACGAATATCTAACTTAAGCACTCCCCGACCCTCGCACCTGCGCTTTCGCAGGTGCAGAAAATCCATCGCACCTGCAGAAATGGGCTAAGCCACTGAGGGCCGCACCTGCGGAACCGAGTTTGCGAAGAATGTGTCGCACCCGGGGAATTGGGCTGGCTTGGGCTGGACTGCACCTACAACTACTTATCCGCACATACGGCCTAAGGCTCGCGGGGGAGGGCGTACCAGAACTGGTACACTAGCAGTGATCTTTCAACTCTAAACACCTCGGAACCCACCCGAAACATACCTGAGCCCTCGGTGCTCCAAACCAATTATGCACACAACCTCAAAAACATCCTATAGACTTATTCAAGTAACAAAAACACTAAAACAATATCATGAACATCGAATTAAACCTCAAAATAAAATTCCTCTAAACTTCAAAAACTTCTAAATTTTCCATTTTCGATCTGAATCACGTCAAACTAAGTCTGTTTCCCACCAAATTTCACACATAATACATATAAGACATATTGAACCTGTTCCGGGTTTCGAAACCATAATACGGGTCCGGTATCACAAGTTTCACATCAAATCTAATTTTCAAAAACCTTTATATTTTTCAGAAAATAATTTTCTTCAAAAATTCATTTCTCGGACCACGCACCTCGGAATTCGATTCTGGGCATACGCCCAACTCCCATATTTTCCTACGGACCCTCTGGGACTATCAAAACACGGGACCGGGTCCGTTTACCAAAAAGGTTGTCCAAATTTAACTTTATTCAAATTTAAACACAAAAATATCATTTTTATCAATATTTCACATAATGGCTCACCGGCTATACGCCGGTCTACGCACGCAAATCCAGGTGAGATATAAGGAGGTTTTCACTGCTTTGGAACACAGATTTAGCTAAACTTACATGGGATGATCTTTTGGGTCATCACAAAAAGTTCACATCCTTTTGACAACATAATAGCCCCTCTTGATTGAGGAGTTCAAACCAGATCAAAAGCCAAAAATTCACTTTCGTTTTCAGCCTTTCTTTCCCCAATAGAACCTAAAAATATCAAGGAAGCTCTAAAAGATGCAGACTGGATCACAACCATGCAGGAGGAGCTGCATCAATTTGAGAGAAACAAGGTTTGGCACCTGGTTCTTAGACCTGCAGATCGTACCATCATAGGGACAAGGTGGGTATTCAGGAACAAACTTGATGAGTTTGGGAATACAACAAGGAACAAGGCAAGGCTTGTCGTTCAAGACTATAATGAGGAAGAAGGAATTGATTATGATGAGACATTTTCTCCAGTTGCTCGAATGAAGGCTATCAAAATTCTTATTGTCTTTGCATATCATATGGAATTCACACTGTTCCAAATGGACGTCAAAAATGCATTCTAGAATGGCTTCCTCAAAGAAGAAGTTTACGTCAAGGAGCCTCCTGGATTTGAGTGTCACATGCATCCTGAGCATCTGTTCAAGCTGGACAAGGCATTGTATGGGTTAAATAAGGCTCCTCGAGATTGGTATGAAATATTATCAAAGTTTCTGTTAGAAAATGGTTTACAAGAGGAAAAATTGACAATACTCTTTTTCTGAAGAAATGGGGGAGGAACCTGCTCATTGTTCAAGTATATGTTGAAGACATCATCTTTGGAGCCACATCTGACTCTCTTTGTGAAGAGTTTGTAAAACTCATGGGGAGTGATTTTGAGATGATCATGATGGGAGAACTGAATTTATTCTTGAGACTTCAAGTAAAGCAGTCAACAAAAGGAACATTGATAAGCCAGCAGAAGTACATCAAGGAGCTTCTAAAAATATTTGACATGGAAACATCAAAAGTGTTCGACACTCCCATTGCCACTGCTACACATATGGACATGGATGAACCTGGTTCTTCTATAAATAAAACCATGTATAAAGGCATCATTGGATGACTCATGTATCTCACTACAAGCAGACCAAACATTGTGATCAGCGTGGGTCTCTATGCAAGGTTCCAGTCAAATCCAAAGGGATCTCATCTAAAGGCTGCTAAAAGAATTTTGAGATATCTTAAAGGAACATAGGACTTTGTTCTCTACTATCCTTCTGGTGATAATTTTGATCTCATTGGGTATGTTGATGTTGATTATGTAGGTTATCTGATGAATAGGAAAAACGCGTCTGGAATGGCACATTTCTTGGGTTCCTGTCTTATCTCATGGGCACAAGGAAGACAAATTCATTGGCACTCTCAATAGTTAAAGAAGAACATGTAGCAGCTGCTTCTTGTTGTGCTCAATTGCTATGGATCAAGAAGCAATTAGAAGACTTTAGGGTGTACACTGATTGTGTACCTCTCTTGTGTCACAATACAAGTGCACTCAACATGGCCAAAAATCCAGTCCAAAACAAGAGGACCATGCAAATTGATGTATGTCATCACTTCCCTATGGAGAATTTTGAAAAAGGGCTCATCTGTATGAAGTTTTGAAGTACTGAAGATCAAATTGCAGACATCTTGACCAAAGCTTTGATTAGAGAACATTTTGAAAGAAATCTCCTGGCACTGTGGTTGATAAAACCCAACTGAGGACCTGTTTCCCAATGATTGACTATGAAAGTCATATAAGGTAAAATTAGCTACAGTGTTTTCTGGCAAATTCCAACTCATTCTATACCATTATAGGTAGACACACTTGATGATTTCAGGACAGGTGATGCATTACATATTAGTAAAAGGGGTTTAGATCTATTGCAAGACCTGTCCGGGGACCTTGGGATACGTAGGCAGCCCTGTGAGTTTGGTGACAATTCAATAAAATTTCTATTTCCCCGCAATCAGAAACTGGGGCCCAATTTTGAGGACCCTCAAAATTATGAAGCAAGTTCAGCCGATCACAGCATATAGAGCAGTCAGAAAGGTTGTCCACTCAACTGGGAACCCTCAAAATTCTACAGCAAAAGAAGTCGCAGTGTCTCTGATCGTGTAACAGTCACTGGTTCAACTAACCAATTTCTAAAACTATATTTTTATTATACCCTTGAAAGGAAGGCATGCCCGCTTTTGAAATAACTCTTTTTAGCAAATGCTTCCCCCGATAATTTGAACATGATCTTCATTGCTAAGCCTTGCCTCTGTCCCGAATCTTGCATGAGGCTAAGCCTTGCCTCTTTATTTGCATAAGGCTAAGCATTGCCTTCAATTTTCATGTGACTAATGTCACGACCCAATTTACCCTCCGAAAGGTATCGTGACGGCACCTACTCTCTATGACTAGGTAAGCCTAGAAATATGCGGAAAACAACAGAATCAATAAAATAAAGACAAAAAGGAAATCAACTAGATATAAGGTAGCTACTCAGCATATATAGTTTGTACTTCCCAAAACCTGGAATGTCACCAACATCACAAGCTAAACTCTATGGTTCAATATACAAACTAGAAATGAAAGTGTAGTCTCATATACGAACTATAACTATGCTAAGATAGGAGGGGGGAATCAGAAGCTATGCGGACGCTGCAGAAATACCTCAAAGTCTCCCGAAGATCTGCTACTCTACTAACTCCGGAACGGTGCGCTGGAACCTGGGTCCGCACATGAGAAAAGATGTGCATAAGGGTTTGAGTACTCCACATTTGATACCCAGTAAGTGCCAAGCCTAACCCCAATCAAGTAGTGACGAGTTCAGGTTACGACTCTACTGAGTTTGCAAAAATAAACAGATATAATTAACAGATAAGTAAGAAAAACAGTAATAATTAACAGGAAGTAAAGTGAACCGGAAAGAACGAAGTAGTAAATCTCAGTTCTGCAGAGCATGTAAATCAGTAGATAGTCGTACAATGCAATACAGGGGAAAGTCTCAGGTCTCGGGTTGTAGTCCCAATGTAAATATGCAATGCAATGCAAGGGAAAGTCTCAAGTCGTAGCCCGCAGTCCCAATGTAAATATGCAATGCAATGCAAGGGAAAGTCTCAGTTCATAGCACATGGTCCCAATGTAAATATGTAATTCAATGCAAGGGATAGTCTCAGGTCATAGCCCGCATTCCCAATATAAATATGCAATGCAATGCAAGGGAAAGTCTCAAGTCATAGCCCGCAGTCCCAATGCAAATATGCAATGCAATGCAAGGGAAAGTCTCGGTAATAGCCCAGAGTCCCAATATAAATATGCAATGCAATGCAAGGGAAAGTCTTAGGTCGTAGCCCGTAGCCCCTATGTAAATATGCAATACAATGCACGGGAAAGTCTCAGGTCATAGCCCACAGTCCCAACGTAAATATGTAATGCAAGATGTATATCAGATACAACGTAATTCAAAAGTTTGGAAAAACAGTTGGCAAATATAGGGGAAAGGTACTTAACCCTGTTTCAAATAATAGTAACGAGTGGAAAATCAGGTAAAATCGTTGGACTTGATAGAATCTTAAGCCGCTACTCAGTTAACCCAATAACAGAAATAATAGGAATTGAAGATGAAGTATATCATAAAAGGAAACAATGGATTTGGTGAGAATACCCCGTGCACGTACTATTAACCTCACATACACGGGGTTTTTAGTTCAAAAATCAGTTATAAATGCCTAAGGGAATTTCCCAACACAGAGTTAGGCAAGCCACTTACCTCGACTGCGCTATTCAACCAATAACCACGCTCTTTCCACGAGTATCCAAGTCCGGGTGGCCCAAATCTATTCAATTCGATTGCATAATGTAAATATCATTTCAAGAAATCAAAATAACTAATAAATTCGAAGCTAACACGCGAAATTAGGAATTTTGACAAAAACGCCCCTTGGGCCAACATCTCGAAATCGGGTACAAGTTATATTTTCCGAACACTCATTCACTCCCGAACTCACTCGACCAGAAACATCAAAATCCGATGCCAAAAACCCCTTAAATTCTCAGAATTTCGGTTTGGGAAAATTTCATCAAGTTCCCATGGTTGTTTCCTCATGTTTGACAATTAAACTAAATAAAACAACAGGGATTAATGGTCTAATAATGAATTAGGACTAGAAAACATTACCTATGAACATTCTCTTCAAAACCCACTGAAAATCGCCAATTCCCGAGCTCTCAAATGATTTTTTTAGACTTATGAAATCAACCCTCGGATTTTCTTGGAATAAACACACGGGGATCTCGCACCTGCGGTCCCTATCACCGCACCTGCGGAAAAAGCATCGAAGGTGCAGAATTCACTTAAGTCCATTAGGGCCGCACCTGCGGTCGTTTGGTTGTGCATGCGGTTCTGCACATGTGGAACCCAGGTCGCACCTGCTACCACTGGTCAATTCCCTCACCATCGCACCTTTGATCAGCCCTATCGCGCCTGCGTGTCCGCACCTGCGGGAAAACCTTTGCAAGTGCGAAAACACCAGAAGAAGGTCTGGTTCAGCAAGTTGATAAGTTCCAAATTCTCCCTTTAAGCATCCGAAACAACCCCGAGGCCCCCCGGGACCTCAACCAAAACCACCAACCAACCCTAATACTTTAGTTGAAATAGGTCGATCCTTAAGAACACGTCCCATAACATCAAAATTATCGATTATGCATACATTCAAGCCTAGGAACTTAGGAAAATTCTAGAATTCACAACCGACGCTAAAACAAATCTAAACTCATCCGAATGACCTTAAATTTTGAACACAGGTCATAAACGATATTACGGACATGTTGTCGCTCCCGAAAATACATTCCGAGTCCGATATCAGAATCTCACCTATCGGTCGAATTCGCCGGAAATCTGACTTTCGCGAATTCAAGTCTAAATCCACAACCAACCTCGAAAACACATTCTGAGTACACTCCTAACCCCAAAATCACCAAACTGAGCTAGCGGAGTCAACGAAATCCCATTCCGGATCCGTCTTCACCCAACTCTAGCTACGACCACATTTCTAAAGCTAAGATCCACATCTATGGACTATGTGTCCAAAATAACCCCAGATTTCATCACTCAACGCACCGACATGTTCCAATAACATAATTAGACACGGGAGAAACAGTAAATAGGGGATCGGAGCGTTAAATATTATAACAACCGCCCGGGTCGTTACTTCCTCCCTCTCTTAAGAAAATCGTTCATCCTCGAACGAGCATAGAAACATACCTGAAGCTGGGAAAAGATGTGGGTACTGACTCTGCATATCCTGCTCGATCTCCCAATTCGCCTCATCGACTGGCTGACCCCTCCACTGAACCTTTACTGACGAAATATCCTTTGACCTGAGCTTTCTAACATGCGTGTCCAATATAGCTACATGCTCCTTAACATATGATATATCCTTGTCCAATTGGACTGAGCTAAAATCCAAGACATGAGTCGGGTCACCGTGATACTTCCGTAGCGTAGAGACGTGGAACACCGGATGAACCCCTGCTAGGATGGGAGGCAGGGGTAGCTTATAAGCAACCTCCCCAACACGTCGCAACACCTCAAAAGGGCCAATAAATCTCGGACTAAACTTTCCATTCTTCCCGAACCTCATGACGCCCTTCATAGGCAATACCTGAAGAAAAACCCGATCACCAGCCATAAATGTTAAGTCCTGAACCTTCTGGTCAGCATAGCTCTTCTACCTGGACTTAGCTGTGCGAAGTCTCTCCTGAATGACCTTCACCTTGTCCAGGGCATCCCGAACCAAGTCTATACCCAACAATTGGGCCTCGCCCGGCTCAAACCATCCCATGGGAGACCTGCATCGCGTACCATACAAGGCCTCATATGGCGCCATATGAATGCTGGACTGGAAACTGTTGTTGTAGGAAAACTATACAAGAGGAAAGAATCGATCCCATGACCCTCCAAAATCCATCACACAGGCACGGAGAATATCCTCGAGGATCTGAATCGTACACTTGGACTGCCCGTCCGTCTGAGGGTAAAAAGTTGTGCTCAACTCTACCCTGCTGCCTAACTCCTCCTGCACGGCTCTCTAGAACCGTGAAGTGAACTGTGTACCTCTATGTGAAATGATAAATATCGGAATACCGTGGAGGCGAACAATCTCTCTGATATAAATCTCAGCCAACCTCTCTGATTAATATGTAGTCAGTACCGGAATGAAATGGGCTGATTTGGTCAGCCGGTCCATAATCACCAAAATAGCATCATGTTTTCTCAAAGTCCGAGGAAGTCCAACCAAAAAGTCCATGGTGATCCGCTCCCACTTCCACTCTAGAAGATCAATCTGCTGAAGTAACCATCCCGGTCTCTTATGCTCACATTTGACCTGCTGACAGTTGAGACACTTGGCTACAAACTCTGCTATATCATTCTTCATTATTCGCCACAAATAGTGTTGTCTTAGATCTTGGTACAACTTTGTGGTACCCGAATGGATGGAATACCGCGAACTATGGGCCTCCTCAATATTCAACTCCCGAAGCCCATCTATGTTGCGCACACAGATACGGATCCGCATTCTCATCACCCCATCCTCTCCTATAGTCACAACTCTGGCATCACCCTATCAGACTGTATCCTGGAGAATTAAAAGGTGGGGATCATCATACTAGCTCTCTCTGATACGATCATGGAGGGAAGATCGAGCAACCACACAAGCTAATACCCGGCAAAGCTCAGAGAGATCCAATCTCACGAACTGACTTGCTAAGGACTGAACATCTAAAGCTAAAGGCCTCTCAGCTGCATGAAGGTAAGCAAAACTCCCCAAACTCTCCGCCCAGTGAATCAAGGCGTCGGCCACCACATTACCCTTCCCTGGGTGATATAATATAGTGATGTCATAGTCCTTTAGCAACACTAACCACCTACGCTGGCGCAAATTTAGATCCTTCTGCCTGAATATGTGCTGCAAACTCCGGTGATCCATAAATATCTCACAGGGAACACCATATAAATAATGACGCCATATTTTCAGGGCGTGAACAATCACTGGCAACTCGAGATCATGAACAAGGTAGTTCTTCTCATGGATCTTCAACTGCCTGCACGCGTAGGAATTCACCCTACCGTCCTACATTAACACCGCTCCCAAGCCAATCCTCGAAGCATCAAAATAAATTGTATAAGATCCGAAATCGGTAGGGAAAACCAACACAGGAGCTGTAGTCAGGGCTGTCTTGAGCTTCTGAAAACTTTCCTCACACTCCTCAGTCCATATAAAAGGTGCGCCCTTCTGGGTCAGTCTGGTCATAGGCGCTGAAATAGATGAAAATCCCACCACAAAACGGCGATAATACCCAACCAAACCGAGGAAACTGCGGATCTCAGTAGTTGAGGATGGTCTGGGCCAACTCTGAACCGCCTCCACCTTCTTCGGATCTACTTTGATCCCATCCAAAGACACCACGTGGCCTAGGAATGCCATAGAGTCAAGCCAAAATTCACACTTAGAAAACTTGGCATACAACTTCTTCTCCCTCAATGTCCGAAGCATGGTCCTCAAGTGCTGCTCATGGTCCTCTTGGGACCTAGAATATACCAGAATGTCATCAATCAACACAATGTTGAAAGTATCAAAATAAGGCCAAAATATGTTGTGCATCAAGTGCATGAAGGCTATCGGGCATTGGTCAGCCCGAATGACATAACAAGGAACTCATAGTGGCTATATATTGTCCTGAAAGCAGTCTTCGGGATATCCGATTCCCGAATCTTCAGCTGATGATAACCCGAACGTAGATCAATCCTGGAGAACACTCTAGCACCCTGTAACTCTTGTAACTGTTCCTTCAACTACTTCAGCTCAGGAGGAGCCATGCGATAAGGAGGAATGGAAATGGGTTGAGTGCCCGGCAATAAGTCAATGCCGAAATCAATGTCTCTATCAGGTGGCATACCCGGAAGATCAGCTGGAAATACATCAGAATAGTCTCTGACAACTGGAACTGACTCCACTATAGGGGTCTCGGTGCTAACATCTCTCACATAAGCCAAATATGCATCACACACAGCCTTAAGAAAAGAAATGACTCGACGGGGAGTATACTCCTAGGAACCTCTCCACTCTAATCTCGGAGATCCTGACTTAGCCAGCGTCACAGTCTTGGCATGACAATCAAGAATATCATAATAGGGAGATAGCCAGTCCATACCCAATATAACATCGAAATCTACCACACTGAGTAGTCGCAAATCAACTCTGGTCTCAAAACCACTGATAGTAATCTAACATGACCGATCTACGTGGACCACAAGAAGAGAATCTCCCACTGGAGCAGATCCTGGGTCAAATTATACCGATGCATCCCTATGACAGACGAGAACAATACCTGTAATGACTGAATCTGAAGCAATGGCCTCAGACCGGGCTGGAAGAGCATAGTACCTGGCCTGGCCTCCCTATCTAGGGCAACCTCGACCTCCCCGACCTCCACCTCGAGCTGCCTGAGGTGGTTGGGTAGCAGCTGGGGCTCGAAGAATAGCTAAAGGTTGGCGGAAAGGGTGGAGCCTGATAAATCTGAGGGGCTGCACCCGGATAAGTCTGAGGTGGTGCACTCCTCCCCGCTCTAGGGTAATCCTTGATCATATGCTGAGGGTCAGCACACCCAAAACAACCCCTCTAAGGATGCAGTGGCTCCTGCTGACTGTGAACTGGCCTGCTAGACTGGCTAGTGATAGCACCTCGAGCTGGAAGCACCTGCGATACCGGTGGTGCATAATAAGGCTCCTGAGGTCTAGGAGGAGCTGGAATATCGCTGGCTACTGGAAGATTTGAATGAATGGGGCGGATCACAAAACCCCTACCATGGAGTGCTGCATGTGTACGAGTCCCCCTCTCCTCTCTGTCCCGGGCCAACATACTCTCAATCCTGCTTGCAATGCTCACGGCCTGCTGGTAAGTAATATTTGTCTCTGGCTCTCTGGCCATGCTAGTACGAATGCTGGGATGGAGCCCCTCAATAAAATGGCGGACTCTCTCTCTGACCGTAGAAACCAAAGTTGGCGCATGTTGTGCCAAGTCACTGAACCGGACTGCATACTCTGACACGATCAAGGTACTCTGGTGTAGCTGCTCAAACTCTGCACGCCAAGCATCTCTGAGACTCTGAGGGACAAACTCGAGCAAAAACATCTCTGAAAACTGAGCCCAAGCAATTGAGGCTGCCTCGTCCGGACTACTAAGCTCAAATGAATGCCACCACTGATAAGCTGCTCCTCTCAGCTGGAAAGTAGTGCAAGAGACCCCACTCGTCTCCACAATACCCATGGTACGAAGGATACGATGACACCCTTATAGAAAACCAAGAGAGTCATCTGAAGCCAATCAAATCAGGTGGGTGGTACTTCTTGTACCTCTCAAGACAAAGCTGCTCAGACTCAAATGTAGTTGTTCTGGCCTCAGGCTGAACTGGGGCTGCAGGAGGCATAAGGATATACTCTGGGACCTACCCTATATGAACCCTCTGCTCAGGAGTACGGGCTGCAGGAGTCTATGCCCTTCCCCCCTTCCTGGGATGTAGCTGGGGCTATCGGGGGTAGTCCCGCCTGAGACAGAGTACTGAAAGCACTCATGAACTGGGCCAAAGTCTCCTGGAGGTCTGGAGTGACAGTAGAGACTTCCTGTGCCCCTCCAACTGTAGCTGTTGGGGGCTTCTCTACCTTTGCTTTCGCCGCTGCTCGGGCCACACCGCGTGCTCGCCCCTTGCACCAGCCCCTGCCTCTGGTGGCTCTGAGTGGGGCCTCGTGTGCCTGGTCATCAGTATGTCCGGTATGGGTACGAACCATCTGCAAGCAAGAATAGAATAGAGTTTGAGAATTTGATGATGGTAACCGACACGATAAGGAATTCCAAAGAATTTGATTGTTCTTAACAGTTACATAGCCTCCCGAAGATAGATACGAACGTCTCTACACCGATCCGCAAGACTCTAATAAACCGGGTTGTGATGTTGTGACTCCTATGAAACTAGACCCTCTGATACCAACTTGTCACGACCCAATTTACCCTCCGAAAGGTATCGTGACGACACCTAGTCTCTATGACTAGGTAAGCCTAAAAATATGCGGAAAACAACAGAATCAATAAAATAAAGACAAAAAGGATATCAACTAGATATAAGGTAGCTACTCAGAATATAAAGTTTTACTTCCCAAAACCCGGAATGTCACCAACATCACAAGCTAAACTATATGTTTCAATATACAAACTAGAAATAAAAGTGTATTCTCATATACGAACTATAACTATGCTTAGATAGGAGGGGGGACTCAGAAGCTCTGTGGACGCTGTAGAAATACCTCAAAGTCTCCCGAACATCTGCTACTCTACTGACTCCGGAGCGGTGCACTAGAACCTGGGTTTGCACATAAGAAAACATGCGCAGAAGGGCGTGAGTACTCCACATTCTGTACCCAGTAAGTGCCAAGCCTAACCCTAGTCAAGTAGTGACGAGGTCAGGTTACGACTCTACTGAGTTTGCAAAAATAAATAGATATAATTAACAGATAAGTAAAAAAAGCAGTAATAATTAAGAGGAAGTAAATTAAACCGTAAAGAACGAAGTAGTAAATCTCAGTTCTGCACAACATATAAATCAGTAGATAGTCGTGCAATGCAATACAGGGGAAAGTATCAGGTCTCGGCCCGAAGTCCCAATGTAAATATGCAATGCAATGCGAGGGAAAGTCTCAGGTCATAGCCCACACTCCCAATGTAAATATGCAATGCAATGCAAGGGAAAGTCTCAGATCATAGCCCGCAGTCCCAATGTAAATATGCAATGCAATGCAAGGGAAAGTCTCAGGTCATAGCCCGCAGTCCCAATGTAAATATGCGATGCAATGCAAGGGAAAGTCTCAAGTCATAGCCCGCAGTCCCAATATAAATATGCAATGCAATGCAAGGGAAAATAAGGTAAAATCATTGGTCTTGATAGAATCTTAAGCCGCTACTTAGTTAAACCAATAACAGAAGTAATAGGAATTGAAGACGAAGTATATCATAAAAGGAAACAATGGATTTGGTGAGAATACCCCGTGCACATACTCGTCACCTCAGGTACACGGGGTTTTTATGTCAAAAATTAATTATAAATGCCTAAGAGAATTTTCCAACACAGAGTTAGGCAAGCCACTTACCTCGACTGCGCTATTCAACCAATAATCACGCTCTTGCCACGAGTATCCAACTCCAAGTGGCCCAAATCTATTCAATTTGATTGCATAATGTAAATATCATTTCAAAAATCAAATTAACTAATAAATTCGAAGATAACACGCGAAATTAAGAATTTTGACCAAAACGCCCCTCGGGCCCACGTCCCGGAATCGGGTACAAGTTATATTTTCCGGACACCCATTCACTCACGAACTCACTCGACCAGAAACATCGAAAGATGATGCCAAAAACCCCTTCAATTCTAAGAATTTCGGTTTGGGGAAATTTCATCAAGTCCCCATGGTTTTTTTCCCCATTTTGATAATTAAACTAAAGAAAACAACAGGGATTAATGGTCGAACAATGAATTAGGATTAGAAAGCGTTACCTATGATCCTTCTCTTCAAAACCCACTGAAAATAGCCAATTCCCGAGCTCTGAAACGATTTTTTTAGACTTATGAAATCAACCCTCGGATTTTTTTGGAATAAACACACAGGGATCTCGAACCTGCGGTCTCGACCACCGCGCCTCCGGTACCGCATCTGCAGAAAAAGCATCGCAGGTGCGGAATTCACTGAAGTTCATTGGGGCCGCACCTGCGGTCATTTGGTTGCGCCTGTGGTTCCGCACATGCGGAACCCAGGTCGCATCTGCGACAACTGGTCAATTCCCTCACCATCGCACATGCGATCAGCCCTATCGCGCCTGCGTGTCCGTACCTGCGGGGAACCTTCGCAGGTGCGAAAACACCAGAAGAAGGTCTGGTTCAGCAAGTTGATAAGTTTCAAATTATCCCGTTAAGCATCCGAAACAACCGCGAGGCCCCCCGGTACCTCAACCAAAACCACCAACCAAACCTAATACCTTATTCGAACTAGGTCGAGCCTTAAGAACACGTCTCATAACAACAAAATCATCGATTATGCATAGATTCAAGCCTAGGAACTTAGGAAAAATCTAGAATTCACATCTGACGCCGAAACATGTCTAAACTCATCCAAATGACCTCAAATTTTTAACACAGGTCATAAACAACATTACGGACCTGTTGTCACTCCCGGAAATCGATTCCGAGTTCGATATCAGAATCTCACCTATCGGCCGAATTTGCCGGAAAACTGACTTTCGCCAATTCAAGCCTAAATCCACAACTGACCTCGAAAACACATTCCCAGTACGCTCCTAACCCCCAAATCACCCAACAGAGCTAATATCCACATTTATGGACCATGTGTTAAAAATCACCCCGAATTTCATCACTCAACGCACCGAAAGTTTCCAATAACATAATTAGACACGGGAGAAACGGTAAATAGGGGATCGGGGAGATAATTCTTATAACGACCGGCCGGGTCGTTACAACTAAGCCCTATCCTGAATCTTGCATGAGGCTAAGCCTTGTCTCTGTATTTTCATAAGGCTAAGCATTGCCTTCACTATGCATGGGTCTAAGCCCTGTCCTGAATATTTCATGAGGCTAAGTCCTGCCTCTCTACTTGCATAAGCCTAAGCATTGCCTTCAATTTTCCTGGGACTACGCCTTATCTCGAATTCTGCATGAGGCTAAGCTTTGTCTCAATCTTGCATAAGGCTAAGTCGTGCCTCCATTTTTGCATGAGGCTAAGCCTTGCCTTTCTGTTTGCATAAGGCTAAGAAATACCTTTACCTCGCACGATACTAAGCACTGTCTCCCTTGCACTATCTACTTTCTTCTCTCGGGCTAAGCTCTGCCCTCAACTTCCTACAAGAATAAGCCTTTCCTTGTTGCTTCTAGCATCATATTTTGCACCTCATAAGCTGAAATATCGCCAACTTTTCTGAAGGCGTCATAGTCCGAAGGCATCATCCTCCTAGCCGGAAGACACCATGCCATGGCATGAGGATCTCTCAAACTTGCATATCATTATTCAAAGACGTCATGGTTCAGAGGCACCACTTTCGTGGACCGAGAACATTATTTGATGTCCTGAGAATGCCTCAATGAAAAATTCATGGCCCGGGACATCATGGTCTACGGGCGTCATCCTAAACCTTCCATAGACAATTCTCATGGTCTGAATGGAATTTGCATCATGTTTAAATTTACATAAAATTGTACGTACATGTTGCAGGGCATCTTCTGATTTGCAGGTAACACGATGAGTAACCATTATCCCAATAGGAGAAATCCTGCTCCAGTTCCTTCATACTATTTCAAACCTGACCGCTCACCGTAACCGTTTCACCTATTCAAAACCTTGTGTATGTTCTTGTGATAACTTCGTCGGTGTATTTCGCCGGTGAATCCTAAACTACACACCACCTGATTCCTGTAAAACTAGGGATATGTAGGCAGCTCGGAAACCAGAGTGCGGCCTATGTCTATCGAATCACCCTACTCGGGTAAAATTGGCCATCATATCTTTACCCGATAACTCTATCATCCTTCCCGGGTACAGAGGGGCAGTTGTTGATACCCAATTTTTTCCTATACTATTTTTTTAAAATGCATATCTATCTTTAAACTAGTACATGAGCATAAATTAATATTTTTTCATAATTTCTGCATTTTTGCTAAGGTTTTATTAATTTATCCTAATATTTTTATTATATAAATAATTACTAATTGCATCAAAAATAACTTTATAACAATTTTGTGGCTTCATTTTATTATTTTTATTTATACTAAGCTTTAATTATTTCATAAATAGCCACATTCACATTTTTGGGGTTATAATCGCAATAACTTTGCAATAATAGCCCATGTATGCATTATACATTATGTCACCAGAAAATAGATTTTTATATTTTTATAATGTTGAGTAATTATTATGAATAATTTTATGCATGAAAATCATTTTTTATAATCTATTAATTATTTTACTGATTAATTGGGTATTTAACAAATAACCATTTTAATTCTTTTAATTTTCGGACCTAACAAATTATACCAGCCCAAATATCTTAAAACTTAGCCCAATTCACCCCAAGCCCAATTTTTTATCTACTCGACCCAAACCCCTCTCTAATCATGGCCGTTAATCTCTGAGATCAACGGTCCACGTTAATTCCTTCCCTCTTTAATTAACCTAAAGCCAACCCTAAGCCCCCTAATTTTCCCTTCCCCTGCCATCTTCGTTTCCCTAATCCCTCCCCTTCTCTCTCAATCACTCCCCTAAAACATAGCCGACTTCATCGAAAAACCTCACCCGTTCATGAGGTTTCTCTTTGCCGGCCTTCTACCTCTTCTGGTTTTTAGACTTTGTTGATTTATGAGAGAATCTCAAAGAGATTCAACCTAGTTTTTTTCGAAACCTTTCTCACAGGCCTGTCTATGGCCATCTCCGTTTGTAAGTACTATTTTCTTCTTACTTATGGTTCGAATCTATGGTTTTAGATCGAGTTTCCTTTCATCTTTGTCATTTTTGAAAACCCTAATCTTATGATTACTTGGGTCTAAGAACTACGGTTCATCCAAAGTTCTTTTCAAACGATTTTTCAAACTTCCAAGTGTTGAATCTGATTATTCTCTACTGGTTTGACTAATTTTGTGTATCTACTTTAAACCTAGGTCTTTCAGTTTATTGCACTAATTAGTTCAGTGATTTTTCCCGTTACTTGTTTCTTCTGTCAATCAAATATATTGATAGATTTTGTTTAGGGTACTAATTATATTTTCCTGTTAAAATAAATACTTCTCTGTGATTTACCTATTTTCCTTATTTGTGACTTTAATTAGTAATACTTGCCTTAATCGGACTATTAGTTTGATTTAGGGGTTTGATTGACTACTATATGGTATATGATTAATTTGTTACCTTATTGGAACCTCAATCTGTTCTGTTAATTGACCATCCCCAATTTAAGGGGTCTCTCCCGGATTTTCTGTATGAAGTAATTGAGTTAATTCCTCAATTAACTAATTGATTAACTTGTTTTATGAACTCTGATTTTATTCTTGCATTACTTGTTTACCTTGCAAAGTTCTATATGAACTTCATTCTGGTTTTCCTTCAAAAAGACAAACACAATTCATAAGAACACACACCCACACAAACTTTGCTCTCATTCAGACACTTCTACCACTTGTGTTTACTGCACTGTCTAGCCGGCTAAAAACCAATGTTAGACCACTGAATTTTGCATACATTCACCTTCTATTTTTCTATCTTTAACTGGTATGTCTCCACTCTTATTGTCATTGATGCGAGACTAAAATGCATAGTTTAACATGTGATATAACGTACATTTGAGGTGCGTTAATGATAAAATTACACTTGTTATGTGCTTAATAGAGTTTATTTTATGTTTAGGTGAATTGGAGATGGAAACAGAGCTAAAGGGATGCAAATACGTCGAAAAATACGCGAAAAGAGACACCCGGGCGATAGCCGGGCGACAGAGCCCTACAACCTGACCCTACCTGGCGTTAGCCAGGCCTTAGGGCTGAAACGCCAGCCCTACCCTGGAGTTAGCCAGGTGTTAGGGCTGAAACGCCAGCCCTAGCCTGGCGTTAGCCAGGCCTTAGGGTCCAAACGTCCTGGGGTTCCCAGTTCGGCCAAATTCGAGTTTTGACGAGTTTAAGTGTTTTCCGGTTGAAATAGAAGTCTCCCACATGGTTAGGGTTCGCCCTAAACATATAAATAGACACCAAACAACAAAACTTGGGGAGACGGAGGAGATTCTAAAGGGTTTCAAAGGATTCAACAAGAAAACACCATAGAAGTGACAAACATTGATTTCTATATCTAGTATTCATTACTTTGTATTTCAATTATGCAATTTATTTTAGTTTTAATTGTCAATAACATGAGTAGCTAAATTATTTAGTCTAGGTTTTGGTAGAACCCGTTGGGGATGAATTCATTGTGATATTAATATATTTTGGTTCATTACTCTCTTTTTGTTCAACTACGTTCTTATTATAGTTGATTGAAAGGGCCCTTTATTAACTATTCCTATTTATTATGTATCTACTTTAGAGAGAGTGCATATTTAGGTAGTTGCTTGAACAACACCACTCCCGGAGTATAGACGAAAGTCATAACCGAGGGTTTAGAGGTTAGATTAGAGATAATGATACCTCGGGTGCAATCTAAAGTGAACTGTATTGAGATCTACCTAGCGTAACTTGAGAGAGTGCGTTTAGTAAATTATCATAATTACTTGAGATAGATTTATGATCGTTAGAGCGTTCATGATTGACAGAGATAGCCAATTAAATTATAAGACATATCCAAGGAAGAATTCACCAACGGGGGAAACCATAATCTTAGACCCTTTATTATCATTTTTACATTATATTGTTAGTTAATTGCTAATTTATTATTTTGTTATTAGATTTAGTAAACATCACCAATTGATATTCAACAGTCTTGAGAAAAGTGATTAAGTAACAGTTTAGTATTTTATAGACTCAATTCATACGTAAATTCCCTGTGGGATTGACTCTAGGCGTAATACCGCTGATTATATTTGCAACGCCCGCTTAGTCTTCTACAAGACATAGTTGAGCGTGATAAAATTTTGGCACCATTGCCGGGGNTTAACGGTATTATCAATTGAGTTGAAAGAAATACAAAATTCTGAAACATAGTCAATTTTCTTTAAAATTTTTGTTTTCACATTGAAAGTTTAAAGTTTGCTAAGTGTTGCAGGTGTATGCCTAGAAACTCATCAAGGATTGGTGAAGTAATTGAAGACTTATCAGACCCTGAGAAAATTTTCAGGGCCATAAATCGAACTAACCGGAAAAGCAAACATCAACCACAAATTGAACAAATTGAAACCGACATGGAAGATCCACACAACCGGAATAATCATGGGGATGATGTGGTAAACCCAGTCGCTCAAATAGGGGCTGAGGATACTTTATATGACTGGGCACAACCCACAGCTGAGAATTTGGCCACAGCGATATTGGTTCCTCAGATACAGGCCGAGTCCTTTCAGATTACAAATAATATGCTGCACCTGTTGCAGAACAAAGGGCTATTCTCATGGTCGTACATTGAAAACCTCCAGCAGCATTTAAAGAACTTCCTGTCAATTTGCAAAACTCAAAGGCAGCCAAACGTCACTCAGGAGGCAATAAAATTGTTGTTGTTTCCATTCTTAGTGACTGGTGCTGCCCATACTTGGCTTAACTCACTCCCCATCAACTCCACTACTACATGGGAGGAGTTAGTCAAGCAGTTCGTGAACAAGTTTCATCCACCCAACAAAACTGCTCAACAAATTGATGAAATCTTGAGCTTTAGACAGAAACCAGTGGAAACATTACAAGAGACATGGGAAAGATTTAAGAGTATTCTGGTTATTTGTCCACATTATGGCATTCCAGAGCGAATGTTGGGCAACGTTTTTACATGGGTTTGGCTGATACTGTGAAAGCAAATGTTGATGCTTTAGCTGGTGGAGCATTCCTGAGAAAATCATGGAGAGAGAGTCAAATCTTACTTGATAAAATGGCACAGAATTCAGGATGGACAACAAGGAATGCACCAATTACTCTTGTAGTTCATTCAGTGCCATTCGAGCCATCTAACACTATTGTAGAGAACGTGGCCGCCTTGTTAACGCAAATGGGTATGGTTACAAAGAGGGTGGAAGAATCGGGACAGAAACAACAGGTGCACACCGTTGACACAACCAATGGGGGCTGGTGCACATCTTGTATTAGTCAACCACTTGGTAATCACTGGAATACAGAAAATCATCACCCTCCTTACTCAGAAAATATGAATTATGTGTCAAATTATGGAAGCTAGAGACAAGGGGGGCAGGATTGGGGTCAGCAAGTCCAACCATATAGGCCACCTCACCAACAGAAAAATAGTGGAAATATGGGTGTTAGGGGACTGCAAGGTAATGCAGCAACGTTTCAGAGGCCACAAGATTATAATCATCAGAATCAGCAACAATCTTACTACCCTCCGCAGCAACAACAAGGGGGAAGGCAAGAAGACGAGTTTGCCAGGTTAGAAGCGATGATGCAGCAGGTAATTAGGTCAAATGCAAAAATCAGTGAGAGAGTAGATGTTCATGATGCAGCTATTAAAAATATTGAAGTACAGTTGGGGCAGATATCTATGGCAGTGCACAATCGGCCTCCTGGAAATTTACCTGCAGATACTCAGGTAAATCCTATTGACCAGGTTCCAAGGCAGATGATGGCAGTGACTCTTCGCAGTGGCAGAGAATTAAATGTGGATTTGGAAAGGGCTCAGAAAAGCAGGCAGACCGAAACATTGGTACCCATGCAGATTGAATTTGATGATTCAATAACTTTGACCAAGGCAAAAGTGCAACTTAGTGAAGAAGAACCCAGTGCACAGATTGAGACTGAAAAAGAAGTGGAGATGACTCAGAAGCCGATATTTGAGGTGGTGGTTGAGAAAGACAAATCCCAAATTACTGGACAAAAGAGACCACTAGCTCCATTCCCTCATAGGCTGGCTAAATACCAAAAGGATGAACAGTACAAGAAGTTTTTGGACATACTCAAGCAGATACAGGTAAATATTCCATTGATTGATGCATTGAAAGAAATGCCAGGGTATACTAAAATGACGAAGGAATTGATGTCCTGAAAAGTTGACTTCCAAGATCTAGCTACTGTCACCCTTACTCAGACTTGTAGTGCGGTGGTGACACATCCTATTGCTGAGAAGTTGTCTGACCCAGGGAGTTTTACAATTCCTTGTACCATTGGAAATTTCTCTTTCACCAAAGCTCTATGTGACTTGGGGGCCAGCATTAATCTGATGCCGCTGGCCATATATAAAAGACTGGGAATTGGTAGAGCCAGGCCCACATCCATGCTGTTGCAACTTGCTGATAGGACGGTGAAGAGACCGTCGGGTATTCTGGATGATGTCTTGGTGCAAGTGGGAAAGTTTGTATTTCCTGCTGATTTTGTGATATTAGACTGCAAGGTAGATGAGGAAATTCCCATAATCTTGGGAAGGCCATTGTTGGCCATCGGCAGATCTCTTATTGATGGTGAGAGTGGTGAACTGAAGATGAGGCTTAACAATGAAGAAATCACTTTCAACGTTCAGAAATCTATGAGGAAACCCAATGAGTTCACCAACTTCTCTCTGATTGATGCTGTGAATCTTCTACCAGAAAAAGATGATGCTTTCCTATCTGTTCGGAACCCTTTGGATGAATATTTCATGAATATGGATGATATGAATGGTGAAGAACTAGCAGATTGGGTTTTAGCACTTGAGGAAAAAGATGTATGGAAACAGGCTCTCGAATTTGATTCATTACATTTAGAGAAAAGTCAGAACCTGCAGGACAAGCCATCTAGTGAAGCACCACCCATGTTAGAACTGATATCGGAAGATGCTGATGTGGTAGAAAAGATACTAAATTTAACCAAAGACATCGATGATACATACTTTGTTGAATCTAGTGTCGTTATTGTTGAGGATG